>JAKSZT010032066.1:338205-407690 GCA_026826555.1 Tolypeutes matacus | reverse complement strand
CCGCCCGCCGCCCCCGCGGGCGCACCCCCCGCTCACCGCCCTCGCCGGCCGCGCGCTCAGCCCGGGCCGCGCCCCAGTGCGCGTGCGCGTCCCCGCCCCACGCCGCGGCTCCGAGTAAAGCGCGGAGCGGATCACCAGCTGGGGAAGGGGGCGCGGCGAGCTGGAAAACCCGGGGCGGAAGCGGCGAGCGGGACTCGCGCGGGGCTGGAGCCCGCAGGCTCCGCCTGCTGGGTTTGCATCCCGAAGAGCGAGGGCCAAATGAGGGGCTGGGCTTTGCGACGCTCTCTGCCGTCACCCCACTTGGTCCCAGGCCCCGTTCCAGGGCACCCCTGAGGCCGGCGTGGCGCCGCCCGTGGATTTCCTGGGTAAGAAGCATTTCTGCAGCGCCTTGCCCAGGGCGGTGGTCCCCTACGGAGAGGGCTCGTGAGCAAGGTCCTGCCCTTGGGGAGCGTAAGGAATCAAGGGAAGGCCGTGAATTCAGGGTGGCGCTCTGCGTGGGGACGGGGCCCCAGCTCCGAGGCGGGACCCGCTGCCCCTGGGACCCCAGCGAGACCTCAGCTGCCTGGATGCTTCAGAGCTGCTGAGGGAGTGAAACGGGATGGCGCACAGCAGCTGACAAGGACGCAGATTTCAATGTGCAAGTCTTCCTCTTTGTCAGGGGTCCCCGGGATGTCCTGATCAGGGGCTCCCCAGGGCCAGGCTGTGGCAGGCAGAGGGACTGAAAAGCACCCAAATGGGCCAAATAAAACACACCACCACCTTTTTTCAGCTTGTACATTACTTGCTTAAATTTTTATTTAGTTGCTTTTTTTTTTTTTTTAAGGTTTATTTCCTGCCCCCCTCGTTGTTTGAGCTCCCTGTCTGTTCATTGTGTGCTCTGTGTCTGCTCGTCTTCTTTTTAGGAGGCAGCAGGAACCAAACCCGGGACCCCCCATGTGAGAGGGAGGCACACAATCACTTGAGCCACCTCCACTCTCTGCTTGTTGTGTCTCTCATTGTGTTTCCTTGTTGTGTCTCCTCACATTATCTTGTTACATCAGCTCACTGCACCAGCCTGACACATCAGCTCGCTGTCTTGCTCCTCTTCTTTAGGAGGCACCGGAAACCAAACCCAGAACCGCCCATGTGTTGGGGGGGGGGCAACCAACTGCTTGGGCCATGTCCGCTTCTCTAGTTGTAAACATTTTAAACCTGGGAAATGTCACATAAAAATCTAGGTATCCAGATCCTCTTGAAAAATTGGAGGCTGTGACTACACCGGACAAACTCACCTTCCCACGAGGCCAGGCCTGGGGCGGGCACGTGGCCTCGCTCTGCCCATCTTCAGCAACCTCCTGGGCTCCTGTGGCGTGTGCTTCGTCACCCCCAACCTACCCACCCCACTCCCAGCCTAGGAAACAACAAAACCATCATGGAACAAGCCCTACCCTTTGCAGTGGTCAGTGGGTTGGTTGTCACACTGCTGGAACAGAGGGGAGGCCGGCCCCAAGAAAGAGACCCCGAGGCAAACTCCTTGATTCTCCTGCTGAGTTTTCCCTCCTGTGCAGAGATAATAAGCCCTTCGCAGTCCTCCCCACCTTGGAACCCAGAAGCAACTTCAAAACCCTTTTCTCCACACTCTTACCCTCCAGGCTGTCACCACCGACGGATTAGAGCTGGCCCTCCTATAGCACACTCATGGCCTTCTTTCCTTCCTTCACAAATATGTCTTCAATCTTTGGTATGTGGTAAGTACTGTGGCAAATGCAGAAGATACAGCACTGACAAGGCAAACGTCTTTGTAACCTGCATAAGCAACTGATTAATTTATAATCGTGATAAGGGCCAACATCTAGAGAATGCCAAACAAGTTCTAAAGCCTCACAAGAACTATTTTAAGGTTCTGTTATGGTCACCTCTGGAGAGATGAAGGATTTTGTCTAAGGTCATCCAGCTGGTAAGAGGCAAAGGAGCTGGCAGCCGGGCAGCCTGGCTCTGCAGTGCAGGCCTGTAACCCCTCACAACTCCACTGTCCCCATCCACTGCTATAAAGGAAATGAGTGCACAAAGGACAGTGGGCCAGCTTGGCGGGGGTGATGAGGAAGCACTGACGCTGAAACAGGAGAGTGAAACCCCACACTGGGAGGATGGGAGAGGAGCTCTCCAGGAGGAGGATGCCAAAGAAAACAGGTCTGGGCAAAAAAGAGCTGGAAAACATTTTTAAAAGAAGCACGGTCAGTGTCACCAAGAAATGGTGTCCAGAGACGGGACAGGGATGGAAAGGGCCAGAGGCCAGAGCCCACAGGGCCCTCGAAGCCGTGGTTAGAACGTTGTCACGCGCTCAGACTGCTTTAATCCATGAGTGTTGCTAATTCCCCCGTCTGTGTTGTGCATGGAGATTGTAGGTCCTCAAAGACTTGAACCTTCTTTGTGTTCTCCAGAGAACATAGGGGATGTTCATGTATTGACCAAGGCAAGAGACAAGGTTTAAAGTGAAAGAGAAACCTTTACCACTTCCCACACACTAAAATTAAAAAGTCAATTAACTAGTTCTAACAGTTTGAGATTATTTTATGAATCCCAAAAAGAGAAAGATTATGTTTGCAACCTAATCTGTTCCTCTGAGTCTGTATTAGATTGCATTAGATTTAGCAGAGAGGTCTTTGATTAAATTACCAGTTAAGATTAGGGCTTTGATTCGACCACATCAGTAAGGTGTGACTCAGGTTGAGTCCCCGCCCCCTTGGTGGGCCTATATAAATGGATACGCACTCAAGAAGACACACGGGAAGAGGAGAGAACTTTGTCATTTTGATCCTGCCATGTGACAGAAAGAAGAAGGCTCAAACAGCTAAGTCCCCAGGGAGAGATGAGCCATTTACCTGATAATTTACAGCTGACCTTGGGAAGCCCACCGAGACTGATAGAGAACACCTGGGAAGAAACAAGCCCTATGCCAGCAGAGAGGGGAAGCCCTGAGAGACAAGCCCTTTGCCCGCCTGTGCTGAGAGAGGAAGCCCAGAGGGGAAGGCTGAGCCCTCACAGAGATCGGCAACCATCTTGTTTCAACACGTGGCAACTGACTTTGGTGAGAAAGCAATCTTGAGTTGGACTCTTTATGGCCTGGTAACTGAAGCTTTTGCCCCAAATAAATGTCCTTTATAAAGCCAGCAGATTTCTGGTGCTTTGCATCAGCACCGCTTTGGCTGACTCATACACAAGTATTTCCAGGATATGGAGAAATTGGACTCCTCACACGTTGCTGATGGGAATGTAAAATGCTGCAGCCACTTTTAAAAAGTTTGGCAGTTTCTCAGAATCTTAAATATAGAATTACAAGATGAGCTAGTAATCCCAACCCTAGGTGTGTACCCAAGAGAAATTAAAATGTGTATACAAAAATGTGTAGCTGAATGTTCACAGCAGCTTTATTCATAATACCCCAAAATGGAAACAACCCAAAAGCCCATCACCGGATGAGTAGTGAACCAGGTAGGATATATGCACAGCAGAATAGGATTCCACTGGAATGAACTGGTAATGAATGCTGGAATGTGCATGAACCTTGAAAACATGCCAAATGAAAGAAGGCATGCAAGGACAAATCCTGTAGGATTCCATTTGTATAAAATGTCTAGAATAGGCAAATTCATAGAGACTGTAGGTCAGTGGTTGTCAGAGGATGGGGGAAAGAGGAAATGGGGGGTGACTCCTAATGGATATTGGGGTTCTTTGGGGGCTGATAAAAATTTTCTGGAATTGGTTACTGGTGATGGTTACATAACTCTGTAAAAATCCTGAGGACCAGTGAATGGTATGCTCTGAAAAGATAAAGTTTATGGTATGTGAACTATATTTCAATAAATCTGTTGTAAAACAGAATCCTTTGTTGTTTTGAGCCCGTGCGATTTTGGAGATGTTAACTCAGTGTAACGTGGGCTGTCCTGACGCTGGTCCCAGCTGGACTGTGAATCGGTGCAAGGGCAGAAAGAAGCACGCAAAGGCTCAGAACATCCACAGAGCTGCCAGACCGCGTGCCGCCAAAACCAGAGAGCAAGCCAGGAAAGAGGACGACGTGGGGTCTGGGAGACAGGGGATCCAACATAGGAGAGAGACAAGGGCGTTCCAGAGGCGGCAAACCGAAGTCTTAGGGTGCAGGCCGTGCTGCTGGGCTGGGGACAACCAAGAGGAGAGAAGGCTCCAGGAGGATGGCACCAGGGGTTAAAAAAAAACAAAACCCAACAGGGTTTGAACTTGGGGAAAATTATATTAAAAAGAGTAGTGCAGAGCTGTTGAAGGGTGTTGGAAGACTTGGTCAGAGTTTTGGAAAAATAGTAAGCAAATGAAAGGACAAGGCAATTTTTAACTTACAGAAAATTGAACTTGTACAAGAAAGGGCATGTAATTACAGCACTTGCTTCTTGCCTGGCAGTGAAAAAATATACATTGTCATTCTTAATAATGAAAACACTGAATATAGATTTTGCCCAAAAATTAATATAATTATATTGAGAGAACAGGGTCTGGGGAAAACAGCACGAGAAAGCTAAAACCCTCATCTTGGGTCACAGTCAGAAGTAGGTGATGTGTAAAAGTGACATGTGAAGGGAGTTTGGGAAGAGAAGCAGGGAGACACAAAGAGATGGAGGAGGCGTAAGAAAGCTAACTTGAGTCTAAATGGAAAAACTCGAGACACTGATAGGCTACATAGAATATGGAGGTTAGTAGCATTGGAAGTGACCAAAAGAGAGCAGTCCTGCCTGCCTGCAATTCTGTCTGCCAGGAGCCAGAGGTCGGCTGTTGCCCACTTCGACTCCCATTACACCAGATGTCAGTTTGTGTCTTTTCTCTGCCCCTCTCCCGTCCTCAGCTCACTTTCTCATTTTTCTTGTTCTTTGCCAATTTGGGTTGTGACAAATGGTGTCTTTTTGCATTTCTTTGCTTATTAATAAGACTGATATTTTTACACTTATTTTAGTCCATCAGGGCAATTGTCTGATATGAACTTTTCCCCATTTTCCTCTGGAGAATTCATCTTTTTTTTAATTGCAAAGAAAAGCTGACTCTATAATAGCTAATGGCCTTCTGGACATTAATTACGTTGCTAATGTTTTCCCTAATTTTATATTTTTCTTTTAACTTTAAGGTATATTTTTCTGTACAGAAGCTTTTAGTTTTATGCAGCCAAACCTGTCAGCCTTTTTCTTTATGATGCCTGCCTTTTGGTGTCATGCATACTTAGGAAAATCGTTGTTAACAAAGCAAAAAACATTGTGCTGCACTTAGATTTCAAGAAAAACTGTCAGAAAGTACTTTATTTTCTTTTTAAACCTGATGTGTAGAAAATGATCTTAGCACCACGATCCCACATCCACCTTTTCAGTCTTTGAATGCCATTCATCTTTAAAAATGCATAACCTTCCAAGCAGAAAGCACCAGGTGGTTTCACGGTGAATTCTATCACCCATTTAAGGAAGAAATGATACTAATTTTATACAATCTCTGCCAGAAAATAGAAGCAGTTGAAACTCTTCCTAACTCATTTTATGAGGCCAGTATTACTCTGATAACAAAAACAGAGAAAGCCATTACAAGAAAGGAAAAGCTTACAGACCAATATCTCTCATAAACAAAAATGCAAAAATCCTTAACAAAATTATTAGTGACTCGAATCCAATAATGCATAAAAAGAATTACACACCAAGACCAAGTGGGATTTGTTCCATATAAGCAAGACTGGCTCAATATTTGAAAATCAATTAATGTAATCCATCACATCAGCGGACTAAAGAAGAAAAATCATATATGATCATATCAATAGATGCAGAAAGAGCATTTGACAAAATTCAACATCCATTCAAGGTAAAAATCCCATGAAACTAGAAATAGAGAACTTCCACAACCTGATGAAGAGCATCTAAAAATATCTACAGCCAACATCCTACCTGATGGTGAGAAATTAGATACCTTACCCCTAAGATAGGGACTAAGACAAGCATGCCCTCTCACTTCTGTTCAACATTGTACTAGAAGTCCTAGTTAATGTAATACTACAAGAAATGGGGGGAAAACGTTATACAGTTTGGGAAGGAAAACATAAAACTGTCTATGTTTCCAGATGATATGATTGTCTGTGTAGAAAATCCCAAAGAATCCACAACAACAAGAATCTCCTGGAACTAGTGATTACACCAAGGTTGCAGGACACAAGGTGGATGTGATGGCCAATCTTATGTGTCATCCTGGCAGGCTTAGGGTGTCCAGTTATCTGGTCAGATACTGGCCGAGTTGTTGCTGTGGAGGTCTTTTGTAGATGGGATTAGCATCTACAGGCAGTTGACCCTAAGTAAAGGAGATTATCCTCTATGATGTGTGGGCATCATCCAAGCAGTTGGAGTCAACAGCAAGAACTGAGGGTCCCAAAGATCAGAAGAATTTCTGCTGTAAGACTTCAGCCTGAGGAAGCGGAGGTGGATCAGGTGATTAGGTGCCTCCTTCCCACGTGGGAGGTCCCGGGTTTGGTTCCCAGTGCGCCATAAAAAGAGAAGACCAGCATACAACAAACAGACACAACATATGCAAACTACAAGGGGGTGGGGAGAAATAAATAATAAGATAAATCTTTAAAAAGAAAAAAAAGGCTCCTGGATTAAAGATGGCAGACTTGTAAGACACGGGAATCTCTTCTCCAGAAAAATAGCTAGAGGACAGGCTGAAACAGCCCTGAAAAAGATCTTCTAGGGTTTAGGACAGCAGGTGAAGGCTGCACACAACCCAGAGGAGAGAGGGACAGAAGAGGGAAATCGCGACGACAGAACTGTGAGTTGGAACCAGCAGCTGCTGCTGCCGGCACCCTCCCCCACACTCTTTAGAATTCTCTGGGCTCCGGGCCTGTGACCACAGACAAAGGGGGCTCCGGGGATCTACCACTCCAGGAAAGGGGAGAGAGAGGGACACAGACTAAGGCTGACTCAGGTTCTGACCCGCAAATTTGGGCTGCAGAGCCCCAGGGACTCTTCCACACAGTGGTTTGCCCTGGAAGCCTACAAAGGACTGGAGAAATCTGACCCTCCCAATATCTCCCTCTCTTCTAGCCTGGACTAATTTTTGAGGGCTCCACAGGAGAGGGGAGAGAGAGCCTGGGGCTGACCCTGCTTTGGACTCCCAGGTTTGGTCTGCCCTGTCCCGAGAGCCCTTCCAGGCTGGGTGGGGCTGCGCCATTGTTTGCCTTGGAGCCTGCAAGGGACTAAAGATATACAAACCTCCCAATCTCCTCCTCTACTAACAGGGACTGACTGTTGAGGACTCAGAGGGGAGTGGAAATATTTCCTAGCTGGGAAAAGGGAGGGGGCTACCAGAGAAGTCTGGAGAACTGTCTCACAAAGTTTGAATTAAAAGGCTCTTAGCCCCAGTCAGGAAGCTCTATCACATTGATCTGGTCTGTGTCACAACAAATACACTCTGACCAGGCATTGAATTGAGAGCGGCCAAAGAGCGCCATCTCCTGGCAGACCAAGGAAGTACACATAAGAAAATTAAAAATAAATAGGAGAGGGAAGCAGCTGTGGCTCAATCAGTGGGGCTCCCGTTTACCATATGGGAGGCCCCAGGTTCGGTTCCCGGGGCCTCCTGGTGAAGGCAAGCCTGCCCGCACGGCGTGGTTAGCTGACCCAGCGAGCACAAGCAGCAAGGGGGGGATAAATGAATAAATAAATAAAATCTTTATAAAAATAAATAAATAAATAAATAAATAAATAAATAGGAGAGGATTTTCCTGGCCTCTATAGCCTCCCTGCCAAAGGCCCTAGGAAACGACTCTACAACCAATTGCTGGGTCCAGTGCCCAGTTTGGAGCAACCATCAGGACAATCCTAACAACCAAGGTTGAGCCAAAAATCAAAGACCTGTGATAACTCACAGCCTCCTGCCACTAAAACCCTATAAAAGAGAAAGAGATAGAGCATCTAAGTAAAATACAACCTAACCAGATGCCTAAACACCAGCAAAAAATTACAAGCCATACTAAGAAAATAGAAGACATGGCCCAAGAAAAAGAATACATCAAAGTCCCAGAAGAGATGCAGAATTTGAGAGAACAAATCAGTGAGATGAGCACAAATTACCAAAATCAAATTAATTAGATGAAAGACAATATAGTAAAAGAGATAAATGACATCAAGAAGACATTGATGTGTGATACAAATTTCATCTATTTTATTACCCTATTTTTAAGGGAATTTTATGTTTTGTTTAACCTTGATGAATTGTATAAAGAGAGAATTTTAAAAATTACATTTCTTTATTTTCTATTAGCTGTATTCATACTTTGGTTGCTTCAGACTTTATATATATTGTTCTTAAGAACTAGGAAAGAATTTCATGTGTCTTAAATTTGTCACCTCTATTCTTTACAGAACCTTGTAGTGCCAAAAATTTTTAAAAGGTAAAAAAATTAAATAAAAATGACAACACGAAAGAAGACATTGAGCGAACGCAAAGAAGAATTTGAAATCCTGAACAGAAAAGTAACGGAGTTCATGGGAATGAAAGACACAATAGGTAAGGTCAAAAACATATTTGAGGCATACAACAGCAGACTCAAAATGATAGAAGAAAGAATAAGTGATACCAAAGACAGAGCAGCTAAAATTGAAGAGAGAAAAGAACAGAGAGAGAAAAGAATGGAAAAAATTGAGCAGGGGCTCAGAGAGTTGAATGACAACACAAAATGTAACAACATACGTGTCATGAGCATTCCAGAAGGGGAAGAGAAAGGAAAAGGGGCAGAAAGAGTATTTGAGGAAATAATAGCTGAAAATTTCCCAACTCTCACGAAAGAAATGAACTTACATGTCCAAGAAGCACACCGTACCCCAATCAGAATAAATCCAAATAGACCTACACCAAGACACATACTATTCAGAATGTCAAATGTAAAAGATAAAGAGAAAATTCTCAGAGCAGCAAGAGAGAAGCAAACGATCACGTACAAAGGACATCCAGTAAGACTTAGTGCACATTTCTCTTCAGAAACCATAGAGGCCAGAAACAGTGGTATGATACAATTAGGAAACTGAAAGAGAAAAACTGCCAGCCGAGAATTCTTTACCCAGCAAAACTGTTCTTCAAATATGCAGGTGAGTATAAAGTATTCACAAACAAACAGAAACTAAGAGAGTTTGCAAAAAAGAATCCACCTTTGCAGGAAATATTAAAGAAAGCCTTAGAACCTGTAAAAAAAAAAAAACAAAAAAAAAAAGACAGGAGAGAGAGGCTTGGAGGAGAGTATAGAAGAAAGAAAAGCAGAAAGGATAATCAAAAGAGTAAAAAGAGAGACAAAAACAAGATGACATATGAAAGCCAAAGAATAAAATGGAGGAAATAAATAGTGCATTTTCAGTAATATCATTGAATGTGAATGGATTAAATTCCCCAATCAAAAGATACAGGCTGACAGACTGGATAAAAAAAATATGAGCTATCCATATGCTGATTACAAGAAACTCACCTCAAACCCAGGGATACAAACTGGCTGAAAGTAAAAGGTTGGAAAAAGATACTCCATGCAAATAGTAACCAGAAAAGAGCAGGGGTAGCTATACTAATATCAGACAAAACAGACTTTAAATGCAAAAAAGTTATAAGAGATGCAGAAGGCCATTATATATTAATAAAAGAGACTATCCTCCAGGAAGATATAACAGTCATAAATATCTATGCACCTAACCAGGGTGCCCCAAAAATATATGAGACAAACTCTGGCAAAACTGAAGGGAGAAATAGACATTTCTACAAAAAATCGTTGGAGACTTCAACACCCCCCTCACATTATTAGATAGAACAACCAGACAGAAGATCAACAAAGAAACAGAGAACTTGACAATATGATAAACAAGTTAGACCTAACAGACAAATACAGAACACTGCATCCAAACCCAGCAGGTTATACATACTTCTCAAGTGCCCATGGATCTTTCTCCAGGATAGACCACATGTTAGGTCACAATACAGCTCTCAATAAATATAAAAAGATTGAAATTATACAAAGCGCCTTCTCAGATCATAATGGAATGAAACTAATATCAATAACACACAGGAAAAAGGTAAATTTGCAAATGTGTGGAGACCGAACAACACACTCCTAAATATTCGGTGGGTCAAAGAAGAAATTGCAAGTGAAATCAGTAAATATGGGGGTCGGCTGTGGCTCAACTGGTTGGGCGTCCGTCTCCCATATGGAGGGACCCGGGTTCGATCCCCGGGACCTCCCGGTAAAAAAAAAAAAAAAAAAAGAAAAGAAATCAGTAAATATATTGAGACAAATGAAAATGAGAAGACAAACGTATCAAAACTTATGGGATACAGCAAAGGCAGTCTTGAGAGAGAAATTTATTAAAAAACAAGAAAGAGCTAAACTCAAAGATTGAACTGAACTTGAGAAACTAGAAAAAGAGCAGCAAACCAATCCAAAAGCAAGCAGAAGGAAAGAAAGAATAACGATTAGAGCAGAAATAAATGAAAATTAGAACAGAAAAACAATAGAGACAATCAGCAAAACCAAAAGCTGGTTCTTTGAGAAGATCAATAAAATTGACAAACCCCTTGCTAGACTAACAAAGAAAAAAAGAGAGAAGATGCAAATAAATACAATCAAAGTTAAAGGGGGGAAAATACAAATGATCT
Source organism: Tolypeutes matacus (assembly GCA_026826555.1). NCBI lineage: Eukaryota > Metazoa > Chordata > Mammalia > Cingulata > Chlamyphoridae > Tolypeutes > Tolypeutes matacus. Next base: position 397,028 of record JAKSZT010032066.1, on the reverse strand, counting down.
GAGAGAAATAAAAAGAATCATAAGAGGATATTATGAGAAACTATATGCCAACAAACTAGACATCCTAGATGAAATGGACAAATTTCTAGAAACGCACAACCAACCTACACTGATGCTCCAAAAATACAAGAACTTAACAAACCAGTAATAAGGAGATTGGATCCGTCATCAAAAATCTCCCAGCAAAGAAAATCCAGGACCAGATGGCTTCACAGGTGAATTCTACCAAGCATTTCAAAAAAAAAATAACACCAATCCTGTTTAAACGCTTCCAAAAAATTGAAGAGGAGGGAAAATTACCCAACACATTTTATGAAGCCAACATCACCCTAATACCAAAGCCAGATAAAAATTCCACAAGAAAAGAAAATTACAGACCAATCTCTCTAATGAACATAGATACAAAAATTCTCAGCAAAATACTTGCAAACCGAATCCAACAGCATATCAAAAGACTTATACATCACAACCAAGTGGGATTTATTCCTGGCATGCAAGGCTGGTTCAACATAAGAAAATCAATCAATGTAATACAACACATTAACAAATTGAAGGAAAAAAAAAACACATGATCATCTCAATAGATGTAGAAAGGCATTTGACAAAATCCAACATCCTTTTTTGATAAAAATAATTCAAAAGATAGGAATAAAAGGAAAATTCCTCAATATGATAAAAGGCATATATGAAAAACCCACAGCCAACATCATACTCAATGGGGAAAGGTTGAAAGCTTTCCCCCTAAGATCAGGAACAAACAAGAATGACCACTGTCACCATTGTTATTCAACCTTGTACTAGAAGTTCTAGCGAGGGCAATTAGACAAGACTAAAAAATTAAAGGCGTCCGAATATGAAAAGAGGAAGTAAAACTCTCACTGTTTGCGGATGACATGATCCTGTATTTAGAAAATCCTGAAGTATCCACAACAAAGCTACTTGAACTAATAAATGAGTTCAGCAAAGTGGCAGGTTATAAGATCAACACGCAAAAATCAGTAATGTTTTTGTACACTAGTACTGAACAATCTGAGGAGGAAATCAGGAGGAAAATTCCATTTTTAATAGCAACAAAAAGACTCAAATACCTAGGAGTTAATTTAACCAAGGAAGTACAGGACCTATATGCAGAAAACTACAAAACAATGCTAAAAGAAATTTAAAAAGACCTAAACAAATGGAAAGACATTCCATGTTCATGGATTGGAAGAATAAATATCGTGAAGATGTCAATCTTGCCCAAACTGATTTATAGATTCAATGCAATACCAATCAAAATCCCAACAGTTTACTTTACAGAATTAGAGAAGGCAATTACCAAATTCATCTGGAAGGGTAAGTGCACCCAAATAGCCAAAAGCATTCTAAAAATGAAGAGCAATGTGGGAGGAATTTCACTGCCTAACCTTGAAACATATTACAAAGCTACAGTGGTCAAAACAGCATGTACTGGCATAAAGATAGATACATCAATCAGTGGAATAGAATTGAGAACCCAGAAATATACCCTCACTTATACAGTCAACTGGTTTTTGATAAACCTACCAAGCCTACGCTAATGGGAAAAAACAGTCTCTTCAACAAATGGTGTTGGGAGAACTGGATATCTATAACCAATAGAAAGAAAGAGGACCCCTATCTCACCCCCTATACAAGAATCAACTCAAAATGGATCAAAGATCTAAATATAAAAACCAGGACCATAAAACTCCTAGAAGAAAATGTAGGGAAACATCTTCAAGACCTTGTAGTAGGTGGTGGTTTCTTGGACCTTACAGCCAAAGCACGTGCAACAAAAGGAAAAATAGATGAATGGGACCTCCTCAAAATTAAACCCTTTTGCACCTCACAGGACTTTGTCAGAAGGGTGAAAAGGCAGCCAATTCAATGGGAAAAAATATTTGGAAATCACATATCCAATAAGGGTTTAATACCCAGGATATATAAAGAGATGTTACAACTCAATAATAAAAAGACAAACGACCCAATTAAAAATTGGGCGAAAGACTTGAATAAACATTTCTCTGAAGAAGAAATACAAATGGCAAAAAAATACATGAAGAAATGCTCAACATCACTCATGATTAGGGAAATGCAATTCAAAACTACAATGAGATCTCATTTCACACCTATCAGAATGGCCACTATTAAAAAGACAGAGAACTACAAGTGTTGGAGAGGATGTGGAGAGATAGGAACACTTCTTCACTGTTGGTGGGAATGCAGGATGGTACAACCACTGTGGAGGATGGTGTGACAGTCCCTAAGGAAGTTGAATATAGGCTTGCCACGTGACCCTGCAATACCACTACTGGGTATATACCCAGAACTGAGAGCAGTGACACGAACAGACATCTGCACACCGATGTTCGTAGCCACATTATTCACCATTGCCAAAAGTTGGAAACAACCCAGGTGTCCATCAACAGACAAATGGATAAACAAACTGTGGTCTATTCACACGATGGAATATTATGCAGCTGTAAGAAGAAATGAAGTCATAAAGCATATGGCGACATGGATGAACCTGGAGGACGTTATGTTGAGTGAAACAAGCCAGACACAAAAGGACAAATACTGTATGAATGCGTGACTATGAACCAAATATATTGTGTAACATATTGTTTGATTCAACAAAAAAGAATTTTATATATATCCATTACTTTTAATTGAGAATTGAATATATTTATTCATCTGTGTTTACTTTTTAGTTTTTAATTGTTTATACTTTCAATTATTAAATGTACAAAATAAAGTTAAAAAATTAAAAAAAAAAAAAAAAAAAAAAGACTTCAGCATGGACTCTTGCTAGAATTTCCAGCCAGCCAGCCTCCCCTGGGGAATTTTGGACCCAGGACTTCGACATAACCTCTAATGGAGTGTCTAGCCTGCAGCCTGCCCTACAAAATTTGACCTTGCCAGGCCCCATGTCCCATGAGCCAAGTCCTTATGATGACGTTCTTGTATGCGTATGTCCTATTGGTTCTATTTCGCTGAAGAACCCTGCCTAATACAGTTAATACACAAAAGTCAATTGTTTTCCTATATACTAGCAATGAGCAGTTGGAAATTGAAATAAAAAACCCAACACACTCTACATTAGCACCAAGAAAGGAAGGAAAGGAGGGAGGGAGAGAGAGAAGGAGGGAGGGAGGGAGGGGAGGGGAGGGGAGGGGAGAGAGAGCGGAAGGGAGGGAGGAAGGAAGGAAGGGAGAAAGGAAGAAAGACAGACAGACTTAGGTATAAATCTAACAATATGTACAAGATCTATGTGAGGAAAACAACACTCTGATGAAAGAAATAAGAAAGCTAAATAAAATGGAGATGTATTCCATGTTTATGGATATGAAGACAATTTATTAAGACATAAATTCTTCCAAACTTTACCTATAGATTCAAAACAATTTCGTCAAAACCACAGCAAGTTATTTTATGGATATCAACAAAGTGATTCTAAATTTTATATGGAAAAGCAAAAGACCCAGAATAACCAACATAATACTGAAGAAGAACAAAGCTGAAGGCCCGACACTACCCAACTTCGAGACTTACTGTAAAGCGGCAGTGGTCCAGACAGTGTGGAATCAGCAAAAGAGTAAATGAATAGATCAATGGAACAGAACAGAGTGCCCAGAGGTGGACCCAGACAAACGGAGTCGCCTGATTTTTTACAAAGAAGCAAAGACATTTCAATAGAGAAGGACAGGCTTTCCAGCAATGGTGCTGGGACAACTGGCCCTCCACACTCGAAAGAGGGACTCTAGATACAGAGCTTACACCTCTCGTAAAACTGAACTCAAAGTGGATCACAGAACTAAATGTAAAACACAGAACTAGAAAGCTGCTAGAAGATAATGTAAGGACACATCTAGGTGACCTTGAGTTTAGCGATGAGCTTTCAGATACAACACCAAGAGTACAATCCATGAGAAAACTTCAGTAAACTGGACTTGATTAAAACTAAAAACTGCCACGCTGTGAAACACACCATTAAGAGAGTGAGAAGACAAACCACAGTTTGGAAAAGAAATTTTTGCAAAACACATATCTGATAAAGGACTTGTATCAAAATAAAGAGCTCTTTTTTTTTTCCAAGGAGGTACCAGGGATTGAAGCCAGGACCTCGTACACGAGAAGCAGTCATTCAACCACCGAGCTACATCTGCTCCCCATAAAGAACTCTTAAAACTCAAAAATAAAGGAAACAACCCAATTACAAAATAAGCAAAAGGTCTTAGACATCTCACCTAAAAGGATACACAGATGGCAAATAAGCATATGAACAGATGCTCAGCATCGTATGTCATTAGGGAATTGCACATTAAAACAGCGATGACACCCCCATGCACCTGTTCGAATGGCTAAAGTCCAAACCACTGTTCACACTAAACGCTGACGAAGCTGTGGAGCAGCAGGGACTCTCATTTACTGCTGGTGGGAATGCAAAACCATAGGCGCACTTTGGAAGACAATTTGGCCATTTCCTACAGAGCTAAACATAGGCTTAGCCTATGAGCCAGCCACTGCACCCCAGGGTATTTCCCCAAATGAGCTGAAAAATTGAAGTCCACAGACCAAAAATTTGCACATGAATGTTAATTGCAACTTTATTCACAACTGCAATCAAGACGATCATCAATAGACAAATGGATTGGGAAGCGGATGTGGCTCAAGCAGTTGGGCGCCCACCTACCACATAGGAGGTCCCGGGTTCAGTTCCTGGTGCCTCCTAAAGAAGATGAGCAAGACAGTGAGCAGATGTGACAGCTGGTGCGGCAAGCTGATGCAACAAGATGACACAAACAAGATGATGCAACGAGATGACACAACAAGGAGACACAATGAAGAAACACAATGAGAGACACAACAAGCAGGGAGCAGAGGTGCCTCAAGCAATTGGGTGCTTCCCACCCACATGGGAGGTCCCGGGTTCAGTTCCCTGTGCCTCCTAAAAAGAAGATGAGCAGACACAGAGAGCCCATAACAAACAGAGACAGAGAGCAGACATCAGGCTCAAACACTGAGGGGGGCAGAAATAAATAAAATAAATCTTAAAAAAAAAAATAGACAAATGGATAAACAAACTATGATAAATAATACGATGGATTATGCTTCAACAATAAAAAGAAATGAACTCTCAAGCCACTTAGAAACATGGAGGAGCCATAATGCATTATGCCAAGCGAAAGAAGCCGATCTGAGAAGGCCCCATACTATATGCTTCCAACAATATGACATTCCCAAAAAGGTAAAACTGTAGCGGCAGTAGAAAGATCAGTGGTTGCCGGGGGCTCTAGGGGAGCGGGAATGGGATGGACAGGTGGGGCGCAGTGCCTTTATAGGGCAGTGAGACTCTTCTGACACTGAAATGGTGGATCCACGGCATCGTGCATTTGTCAGGCTCTGTAGACCTGTGACCCTAGTGTAAGCTGTGGACTTTAGTTACTGCTAATGTACGGATGTTGACTCGTCAATTGTAATAAATGTTCCGTACTAAAGCTAGATGTCTTAATAATAGGGGAAACAGCACTGGGGCGGGGGAGCAAGTATATGGGAACTTTCAGTACTTTCTGCACAATTTTTCTGTAAGCCTAAGACTGCTAAAAAATAGTCCATTAAAGATTTTTTAAAATGCATAGCGGCACTGGGGAAATAAAGTGCTTTGCTGAAGAAAAGGTGCATAGTAAGTTCACTGCTAAGTTATTTCATCAACTAATCCACAGTTTTAAACCATACGTGTAGCCGTGGGGTAACAAGTCAGGTAATTGACTCGCGGTTCCCGCCTTGAGCAGGTCTTCTCCTGAGGGCAGTGACTGGCTGTCGCCTTACACAGGCAGCCCGCCTAAGGTCGCATTCATTAAAAAGCCAATCTCCCTTTGTTAAACGTCAGATCTCAGCGTTTCCTGAGAGAAAAGAAGCCTAGACGTTGCTCCCCGCCAGGCAGGCCCTCCTCTACCACGTCCCGGAGAAAGTTCCTGATTTCCCCGTTCTTTTTCTCAGGTCACCTTGCTCTCCTTTTCTCCTCTGCATCGTGTGCTCTGACAGTGATTGACTCCAGATAACTTCTTGTGTGGACGGGGAACGTTCCCCAATGCCTGCTCTTTAGATCCAAAGGAGAGGAAAGAAAAAAGAAAGCGGAAAAGGGGTCACCTCACTGGCTTCATAATGTCTGCTACTTCCCCTCTCATTGCACGTTATCCCTCCCCAACACCGAGAGCCGCCCCCTCTGTGACATCGTCTCTGTTGCTAAGCAACAGGCGCAGGCCCCCCGAGCCCGGGGAGAAGGCCTGGACCAGGCGCTCTGAGCGGGAGGCAGTGGCTGTGCAGGCGCCAGGAGCAGGCCCAGGAGCTGCTGGCCATGCTGCGACTTCTCATGGAGTCGGCCAGGATCTACCCGCCCCTCAGCCCCCCGCCCAGTCCCTCGGTGACCTTCTACTTCAGAGGTGAGGCACGGAGCCGAGGCGGGCCCCGCGCAGCTCCTCACACGTCTTGCCTCTTTCTTTTTTTTTTTTTTTTTTAAATAACATCCTTTATTTATTTTATTATTATCATTTTTTAAAGATTTTATTTATTTATTCATTTATCCCCCCCTTGCTGCTTGTGCTCGCTGGGTCAGCCAACCACGCCGTGCAGGCGGGCCTGCCCTCACCAGGAGGCCCTGGGAACCGAACCCGGGGCCCCCCACATGGCAAACGGGAGCCCCACTGATTGAGCCACAGCCGCTTCCCTCGCCTCTTTCTTGATATGATTCCTCTCGTGGTGAGACTGGGAGGAAGAGAGGCCTCCCCCTTCTAAAACTCGGGTTTAAAGACAAAAAGGTCCCGCTTAGGATTGGTGCGAGGACCTTAAAGGGAAGTATGAGCACGGGCCTGGTGTACAGTTTCCGGTAATAACTGCCAGTAATCCCAGTGCCGTTGACAAGGCCTTTTCACAAAGAAAATGCTCTTCAATCCTCACAAGACTCCGGAGATTTATCATCTCCGTAATTTATAGATAAGGGGAAAAGTCCAAGAAGTCTGAGGGGAGGGGAGATGAACTTGATCCATTTAGCCAAGAGCTGGGTGGAAAGGCAGGACGGGAAGGTGACCCTGGCAAGGTGAGGAGAGATGGGGAGATGGAGAGGTGGATCCCGGCAAACGGGGCCACCAGGGAGTGGGGCGGGGGGCTGGGCCTGAGGGGAGCCTGGGAGGGCTGGGAGGAAAGACTCCAATGGCCTGGGAGACTTTGCTTGCCCAACATGACAACACTCAGAGTTTGAACGTTAAGGCCTCGTTCGCAGGCCATGTGTGTCGCCACCCCCAGTTGGCGGGCTGGGAGGGGGCGACTCGCTTTACGTCCAGCCAGGGGCGAGCCTCGCAGGTCCTCTCCCTGATTCCGAGCCATGCTCCTCCTCTTTCTCCTTCCAGGAATCTCTCGCACACAGGCGCCTAAAACCCAGAATCCTGGGTTCACTGCAGATTTATGCCAAAACCTGGTGACCGCATGCTGATGTTTGACATTTTTTATTCCTTTGGTCCTTCTGCCTCCAGCCTTCCAGGCCTCTTCCCCTATATCCCACCCCACCACCCGACAGACTCACAAACACAGCGAGGCTCGCATCCTTTCCCTGGGGAGGACCTCAAAATCACACAGCAGGTAGAGGTTTGTCTGCAGAGCTCTAGATGGTCCTCTGTTCAAGATTTGGGTGGAACGGTGGGTTTTAGTGGTTGGAGGAGGGAGCTCTTGACCCATCCGATGTTTCAGAACCTGAGTCAGGTGCTTGACACAACACAAGTTCGCCTTTTGCTCAGGCCAAGCCGTGCACGAGTCACTCCTGAGCGGCTCCTGCAAACACTGGCTTAGAGACCAGCTAAGTCGCCCCGTCACCGCTGCGGCAGTAGATTGTGAGGATCGGGCTGCGAGGAGGAGGCAGGAAGCAGACCTTTTAGGACCAGGCCTGGCGGGGCAAACCCTGCGCCGATAACTCATTGGCCATGTGGCCCCCTGGCTGCAAGAAAACTGACAACTATGGACCCAAAGAGCAAATGAAACCGCTTGGGAGCTGAGCATGCTCTGTCACACAGGGTGACGGCGCCACTTATAAAACATGAGAAATGTTGGACCCCCAGAAGAGAAAGGACGTAGATGTGAACGACAATGCAGACTTGCTTTCTTAGCGTCCCACCTCCCTTTACCATGCTCAAACCCAGACTGAAATGTTTCCTGCCCACTTGGTGCCTTTACAGATATCAAGAAGAGAACGCGCGTGGTGGAAGGGAATAACCCCGTATGGAATGAGGCAAGTCCAGAAGAGGACACGTGAACCCCAGTGGTGGGAAGTGCAGGCAGGGAGTTCACAAGCTGTTGCACGGCCTGGGCCTCTGGCCTGGGAGCAGCCTCCGCGCTGGCACCTGTCCGCAGCTGCTCCCCTCCCTGGGGGTGGATCATGGGACGGTCCGTCCACCAGGCCATCTTGATATTCCCAGGGGCCCGCAGTGGAGGCAGGTCTCCCCGTGCAGGCCAAGTGGCAAGGGCCTGGGCAGGACGCCTGTGCCTTGGTGGCAGGTAGCAAATGCCACCTCCTTAGGAAATTAGACGCAGAGAGGTTTCTCGGGTTTGGGGAAAGGCGAGGCCAGCCTTGCTCGCGTCCTTGCGCGTGTTCCCGGGAGTGCGGCCAGGAGGCTGGAGGAAGGGGCTCTCGTGCTCCCACAGACGCTGGTCTGGTACCTCTGGACCCGGCCCCTGGAAGAAGAGGCCTTTCTGCAGCTCATCCTCCGGGACTTGAGCTCCAAAAGGAAAGAAAGGTGAGGAGAGCCGCGGGCTGAGCCTGACTGCCCTGGCCAAAGTCAAAGCAGACCACGTGTCTTTTGTCTCCAAACCATGACTCACTCAGAGGCAAGGAACAGAACCTACGCCAGCAAAAAAAAAAAAAAAAAAAATGGGGGGGAGGCATTTATCTCAAGACAGTGGGTCTGAGCGTGGGGCGGGCTTCACTGGGGAACCCGGGAACCCGCTGCCAGGGTCTGTCTGAAGCCATGGAGTTGCGTGTCTCTGCGTCTCCGTCCCTGTTCTAGAGCTTACCTGGCCTGACACCCACTGCGACTGACCCTGGGGTATCCAGGTCAGAATTCTAGGCCAGGGGCCCTGACCGGTCCAGCAGAGAACCAGCCGGCTGTCCCCTGGCCCAGTTCCCGCTCAGCAGGCAGTGGAACCGGCGCCTCAGGGAAGAGCAGTGGGCAGGACAGAAGCCGTGGCCGAGGTGCTCCCTGCCCTGGGAGCCACGAGGCCAGTTCCCAGAGCCGAGAGCCCTGAGCTCCGGCAGGCACTCTGCCTCGGCGCCCTCTCCTCTTGCCTGTGGGTGAAAGCCATGCCTAGAGGGAACCCGGCTCGACCGGCAAGGGCCAGCCCTGCCCCAGCTCCTGTCCCCCCAGGTTCATGGGCCTGGCCACCATCCTGCTCAAGCCCCTGGTGGAGCGACCGAGCGAGGTGCTTCTCGTGAAGGACCTGGTCCTGCTCAACCACGCCATGCAGCCCACGGACGTGAGTCAGGCCCAGTGGAGGCCTGGAAGGCGGGGGAGCGCGCCCCGCCCGCCCGTCCCTCCTCCCACTGCTGTCCCCCCGTTTAGACGGATTCTCCGGCCTTCGGCTGGTGTCAGCCCCTGGGCTACGAAACCCGAGGAAGCCCAGGGCCGATTAGAGCCGCTCACTGCGATGAGGGCTCCGGCACCCACATGCGAGGCTCAGTGAGGCCAGGCCACTGAGGCCGGGAGAGAGAGGGCTATTCCTCCTGAAGGTTCCAGAAGGCTCGGGGGAGGAGGTGACGTTCAAGCGGAGTCTTGAGGCACCTGAGTCGCCCCAATGGACAAGAAAGGACCGTCCCGGGCAGGGTCATAAAGCGCATGCGCAGGAGGCTGGAGGAGCCCGCGCTGGCGAGGGCCCGGGGCGGGCGTGGGGGCAGGGGTGGGCAGGAGTGGCCGCGGGGGTGGGCGGGCCTTGCGGTCTATTCTGGACATGTAGCGGGTGTTTGGGGGTGCGTTGACGTACAGGCTCAACGGGGCACGAGTGTTGGAGGCGGGAGGGCAGGCATGGGCATGGGAGGGAGCTCCCACACGAGGACGCGAGGCGCTGGGCGGGGGGAGGAGCTGCTGGCGTCACTGGCCCTCTCCTACGCCCCCCCCTCTGTCCTCTGCCACCTCCACCGCGTGGCTCCTTAATTCTCTAAATTCCCTCCGCGGGGACTCATTGCCCTCACTCCACCAGCTGATAAGCTCTGTCCACCACGGACTGTGCTGCCCCCAAGCTATGGCCTCATCCCACGGCCAGCATTGCCCCCCGTCCCAGGAGCACGGGGTGGGGACCCAGCCAGGCTGGGCCAGGCCGGGGGCTGGGCCTGGCTCACGCTCCCCACTTTGCCTTGCAGTGCACTGTCACCTTACAGGTGGCCCACACAACCGACCAGGAAATCAAGGCAGGTACGTCCCTCCCTGGGCCTGCCCCTGCCCTTCCCAGAGCTGAAGGGCTTGCTCGGGCCTTCGAGACCCCTCCCCGGGGCCCACAGAAGGAATGTGACCAGGTTAGGATGCCTGGGAACTACAGGGGCTGAGAGCCAGCTCTTCAGGCACCTGCCCCTGCAGTATGTCCACTTGTCACCTCCAGACCTAAGATGCAGCCTCCAACGGGCTGCAGAGGGAGGCACGGTGGCCGTTTCCCAGAGCCTGTGGTGGTGGAGGGACCCAGAGTCAGGGAGGGTGAGAGGGGCCCACGGGGACATTCTGGGGAGGACCTGTGCCCCTGCCAGGGCCTCTGGGCCGTGTTAGTCGGGGGTGGTCAATGACGCTGAAATGACGAAATGGTGGGAAACCGCAAAACTGCCAGAGCGCTGGCCTCTGAGCCCGGCCTGGACGGTCCCCCCAGGGTATGACGATGTCCTGGGCGCAGCTGCAAGGGAGCTGGCAAGGCAGAAGCTGATGGGCACCTACGCCGCCGCCGTGCACAGCCCTCTGTCCTCCAAGCCCCAGGACTTCCAGGTGAGGGCTTCCCGGGGCTAAAGCCCATGTGACCTGACTAGCACCCTGGCCGGTATTGCCAGGCCGTGCCCCTCCCTCCACAAAGCCCTGCTGGGGCATCGGAGCTTTGGACTGATTGGTCCCTGCTGAGACTGGAGAGCTCCACCGAGGCAGGCGGAGGCCCTGGGCAGACCCACGAGGGCATGTGGCATGGACCCTGCCCTCCAGGAGGCCTTGAAAGACAAGGCAAGGTGTGTGCAAAATTAAACTAACTGCACTAGAGGTGCTGAGCAGAGCTCGAGGGGCTCCGTGGCAATGCATGTGGATTCCGCTGTGAATTCTGCAAACCCCCATTTCCATCTGCTCTCGAGCTTGCAACCCAACATTCCTGCCACTTGCCCAGCCCACCCCCTGCTTGCATCCGGTCAATGGCCACATCCAGGCTCTTACTACCGACTGACCGACTGACCGCTCCCACCACTGTGTCCCTGGGTCATGCCGGCAGGCTCCTCCTGAGCTCCCGCCCCCAGTCCTCCCCTGCCCATTCTTCAGCCAACGTGTCCTTGCACAGATGTCATTCTCGTGCCATGTCCTCGGGACAAAACCCAAATGGCTCTCGAGAGCCCGAGCCGCCCTCAGCCCCTGCGCCCGCCCGGCTCTGGCACCCTGGGCAACCTGCAGCAGGGTGACTGTTCCCAGGCGAGGAGGCAGAAGTGGCCGCCGCCCACGTGTTCTGCTCTGTCCATCCGAGCAGCTTCCTTCCTGAGAGGAGAGGCCCCTCGCGGAAGGGAGGCCAGCCCCATGCCCGCCCCCGCAGGTCCGAGTCAAGGTGTTCGAAGCGCGCCAGCTCATGGGCAACAACATCAGGCCGGTGGTGAGGGTGTACATCGGAAGCCACCAGCACCACACGCGCATCAAGACCGGAAACAACCCTTTCTTCAACGAGGTGGGTGCCTCGGCTGTGCCTGGCCCAGGCAGCGGGCGCGCCAGCTGCCCGACGAGGCGTCTCCCTTGGTTTGCTCCACAAACTCCTGAGGCCTTGTGGGCAAGAGGGTGGAAGAAACAGAGCCCAGCCTGATCCCCCTCCTCCCTTTCTCAGACTTTCTTTCAGAACTTTCATGAGATTCCTGCAAAGTTCTTTGATGAGACCATCTTAATCCAGGTGAGGCGCCAAACCGGCCTCCAGCAAGACTGGTCCCCTCTGGCACTCAGCCCCAGCCCCCACCCTCAGAGCACGCTCACTTCACATTCTTTCCCATCCCTGGCAGCCCAGGTTCCCCATCCATCCGTCTGTCCGTCCGTCCGTCCATCCATCCATCCATCCATCCATCCATCCCTTCAACAAATCTTAGAGAGTGCCAGCTGGCGGGCCCCGAGCCAGGCACAGAGGTGGGCGAGGCAGCCCCTTCCCACACACCAAAGGACCTTCACACTGGGACACTCCATTCCTTGACCAGAGGGTGCCCATAACCATGGCAATGTATTCAGTGAGTGCCCAGCACAGGGCTCTTGGGAGGTAGACACTCAGGAAATCACCAGAATATCACATGACAGAGAGAGCCGAGAGCAGTGCCCTGCTTAGTGCCGGCCAGGCATGAGTGAACTGACCTCGCTGAGCCTCAGTTTCCCCATTGGTTCACACGGAAAGAAAAGCCTGAACCTTATGGGTCCCTCAGAATTCAATGAGAAAACCTCTGCACAAGTGCCTGACCATTAGTGAGTGATCAGTAAATCCCAGAGGGTCCTGCACACACCCCAACCCCGTGTGGAGGGGGAGAGCGAAGTTCTGGACAATTGAAGTCTTTCTGGAAATGCCCCTGCAGGTGGCGAACTACCTGGGGATAAGACCCAGCAAGGAGATCGGGAGATTCCAGGTGAGCGCAGAGGTTTGGAGACAGGATTCTAGCGGCCCGCCCCAGGCTCCGTGCCCCCGGGCCTCGGGAAGGGCTTGGGTGCTTGCGTAAGAAAGCTCCAGGTTCGGATCACCTGCCAACTGGGTGGCGGAGCTATTCTGAGCCTCTCTTTCCTCATCTGTAAAATGGGGACATTAATATACCCAGTCGCGGGGCCGCCACGAGGATTACAATGCGTAACGCTAAGGTTGAACCTCTCACACCAGCGATGCTGGGGCCTGTTCAGACATTTGCGCCAGGAAGTTGGAAACGGAAGCAGATCCAGGGAGGCTACTCTGGGAGGTGGAGACCGGGAGAAAGGTGGCTGCCTGTGAGGACAGAGTGAAAAGCTTCCATCAGGCAAGACACAGGCTGAGAGATGAGGACGTGCTAAATTACGACTCCTGGGACTGGGAAGATCAAGGGAAGGGGGCTGCTGGAGCAAAGGCGGCCCCCCGATTAAATGCGAATCTTAGATAAGCAACAAATACTGCTTAAAATAGGAGTACATCCCTGGGAAGCGGCTGTGGCTCAATCAGTGGGGCTCCCGTTTACCATATGGGGGGCCCTGGGTTCGGTTCCCGGGGCCTCCTGGTGAAGGCAAGCCCGCCCGCACGGCGTGGTTGGCTGACCCAGGAGCACAAGCAGCAAGGGGGGGATAAATGAATAAATAAATAAAATCTTTAAAAAATATATATATATATAGGAGTACATCCCAAATGCCACGTTTCCCCACCCAATATTGCATGGGACATATTTGTACTAAGGAAGTACTCTTTTTTATTTTTTATTTTTATTTATCCCCACCGCACTTGCTGCTTGCACTTGCTGTTTGCTTTCTGTGTCCATTAGCTGCATGTTCTTCTATGTCTGCTTGTCTTTTCTTGTTTTCTTTTTAGGAGGCACCGGGAACTGATCCTGGGACCTTCCAACTGGGAGAGAGGCACTCAATCGCTTGAGCCACCTCAGCTCCCTGGTTTGTTGTGTCTCTCATTGTCTTTTTCCTTTGTGTCTCTTTTTTGTTGCATCATTTTGTTGCATCAGCTCACCATGCAGACCAGCTTGCCTTTCACCAGGAGGCCCTGGGAATTGAACCCAGGACCTCCCATATGGTAGACGGGAGCCCAATTGCTTGAGCCACCTCAGCTTCCCTCTCATTGTTTATCTGAAATTCAAATGTAACTGGGCGTTCTGTACCTGATGTGCTACATCTGGCAGCCTTAGGAAAAGGGCATCAGCTGTGGGAAAGGCAAACTTGGGACAAATAAAAGCAAAGTTTGAGACTTCTGGAAAGATGGCAGACTAGAAAAACACAGGACTCTTTTCTCCTGCAGAAAAATAGCTAGAGGACAGGCTGAAACAGCCTGGAAAAAGATTTTCTAGGGTTTAGCACACCAGTGAAGTCTAGACACTGCCCAGAGGAGAGAGAGGAATTGTGAACACAGAACTGTGAGTTGAAACCACTGGCTGCTGCTGCCGGCACCCTCCCCCACACTAAAGACATGTTAGAATTCCCAGGCCTTTAGGCCTGTGACTACAGACAAAGGGGCTCCAGGGATCCACCCACCCCAGGAAAAGGGAGAGAGAGGGACACAGCCTAAGGCTGACTCATCTTCCGACCCACAGATTTGGTCTGCTCTGTCTCACAGGCCCTTCCAGGCCAGGTGGGACCACATGGTGGTTTGCCCTGGGAGCCAGCAAAGAACTGGAGAAATTTGACTCTCGACCCTCACAATCTCCCTCTCTTCTAGCTGGGACTAATTGTTGAGAATGCTCAGCTTTTGACTCACAAATTTGGTCAGCCTTGTCCTGAGAGCCCTTCCAGGCCAGGTGGGGCTGCGCCATTGTTTGCCTTGGAGCCTGCAAGGGGCTAAAGATATACAAACCTCCCAATCTCCTCCTCTACTAACAGGGACTGATTGTTGAGGACTCAGAGGGGAGAGGAAATATTGTGGACCAGGGAAAAGGGAGGGGGCTGCCAGAGAAGTCTCCAGAACTGTCTCTGAAGAAGTTTGAATTATAAGGCTCTTAGCCTCCAGGCAGGAAGCTCTATCACATCTATCCCATCTGTGTTGCAACAAATACCCTTAGACCAGGCATTGAACTGAGAGCTGCCAAAGAATGCCATCTGCTGGCAGACCAAGGAAGTGTATGTGAGAGAATTAAAAGTAAATAAATGCTTTTTCCAGCCCTTATGGCTTCCCTCCCCAAGGCCCTAGGAAGCGGGTCTTCAACCAATTACTGGAAGTAAGATCATATTGTTTTTTGTAAGTTCTTGGATGATTATTCATTTGGGAAGGAAACCAGTCCAGAGCCCAGTTTTGAGCAACTAGCAGGGACAATCCTAACAATCCTGGTCAAGCCAATAATCTAAGCTTCCAGCCTCCAGCCACTAAATCCCTATAAAAGAGAAAGAAATTGAGCATCTGAGTAAACTACATCCTAACCAGATGCCTAGACATCAGCAAAAAATTATGAGCCATACTAAGAAAATGGAAGACATGGCCCAAGAAAAGGAATATATCAAAGTCCCAGAAGGGACACAGGATTTAAACGAAATAATTAGCAAGATGTGCACAAATTTCCAAAATCAAATTAATGAGTTGAAAGACAATATGGCTAAAGAGATAAATGACATCAAAAAGACATTGAGGGAAATGGATGTGGCTCAAGCAATTGGGTTCCCATCTACCATATAGGAGGTCCAAGCTTCAATTCCCGGGGCCTCCTGGTGAAGACAAGCTGCCCTGCGCAGTGAGCTGCCCCAAGCAGAGAGCTGGCTCACGTGGAGAGCTGGCCCACACAGGAGTCCTGGCTCATGCAGGAGTGCTGGCCCATGCAGAGAGCTGGTGCAGCAAGATGACACAACAAAAAGAGACACAGAGGAGAGACAATAAGAGACGCATCAGACCAGGGAGCTGAAGTGGTGCAAGAGATTGAGCGCCCCTCTCCCACTCCGGAAGGTCCCAGGATCAGTTCCCGGTGCCACCAAAGAGAAGACAAGTAAACACTGAAGAACGCACAGAGAACAGACAGCAAGCACAGAACTACTGGGTGGGATGTGGGAGAAATAAATCTTTGTCCCTCTTTTAAAGAACTGCTTGCCTTTCCTATTTATTTATAGGGTGGTGTTTTTAGACTTGTGCAATACATTTTGAGGTGAAACTTAATGGATTTTTTTCTGATGAACTAGAGCATTTAATTGACTATTTTATCCAGAATGATCTGTTGAAAATTTGCTAAAGACTAATTCTTTTTTTTTTTTTTTTTTACCGGGAGGTCCCAGGGATCAAACCCAGGTCCCTCCATTTGGGAGACAGACACCCAACCATTTGAGCCACATCCGTCCCTAAAGACTAATTCTTTAAGCTATGACATCTGATAACTTCAAATGGCAGTACCTTATTGTTTACTTAGCTTTTGTACTTATATTTTTCAGAGGAAAAAATACTACTGTAAATTGTAAATAGCCAATACAAAAATGTATTGTATGCAGACCTGTGACTGTTAGCATCATCATCTTGGAAGAACAGATAAATAAAGTTTATTTACCATATGAAAAAAAAAGACATTGGGTGCCTGCCTCCCACATGGAAGGTGTTGGTTTCGGTTCCCTGTGCTTCCAAAAATAAGCACACAACAGACTGAGAGCAGACAGCAAGCGCAAACAAGGGTCAGGGAGAGAAATAAATGGAAAAAAAAAAATTTATAAAAAAAATTCATTGAACAAGAACAAAGAATTTGAAATCCTGAACAGAAAAGTAACAGCTCTGGCTCAACTGGTTGGGCATCCGACTACCATATGGAAGAATCTTGGTTTGATCCCCAGGACCTCCTGGTAAAATGAAAAAAGAAAAAAAAAAAAAAAAAAAAAAACACATTAGAAGCTGCGAATATTCTCACTGTCCTGGTTTTGTGATAATCAGGGAAGGCTAAACATTCACTATATTAGAAACCATGCATGTGACTCCAGACCTAGTTTTTCTCCCTAGGTCTGGTTTTTGGAATGCTGGTGATAAACTAAGCCTAATTTATTATATGACCATCCTGTATGGGAAAAGACTGTAACTTTGGGTCTCTTTGGTCAACCTTAAGAGATATAACAGGGGGACGGATGTGGCTCGGTTTTTGGGCATCTCTCTCCCATATGGAGGGACCTGGGTTTGATCCCCGGGACCTCCTGGTAAAAATAAATAAAAGAAAAATATAGAAGGTGCATGGGCGGGGTGGATGTGGCTCAAATGGTTGGGAGTCCGTCTGCCATATGGAGGGACCTGGGTTCGATCCCCGGGACCTCCCGGTAAAATAAAAAATATATATATAGAAGGCGCATGGGCTGCCAGGCTCTGTGTGCCGGTGAGCTGACAGGCCCCAGGAGCCTTGCAGCAAGATGATGATGTAACAGGAGAGACAAGACGAGATGCTCCGAAAGCTCCGAAAGCCAGGAACCAAAGTGGCGCAGAACACCAAGGTGGCGCAGAACACCTCTCTCCTACATCGGAGGTCTCCAGGATTGAATCCTGGTGAAGACTGGAGGAGAAGGATGAGAAGAGATGGCAGGAAACAGACACAGAGAATTGCGCAGTGAATGGACACAAAACAGCAAATGGGGAAGGGGGGGTTTAAAATGGATAAAGTGAATAAATAAATCTTAAAAAAAAAAAAAAAAGAAGGTGCATGGGCCACTAGGCCCTGTGTGCGGGTGAGCCGCCAGGCCCCGCAAGCCATGCAGCAAGATGACGTAACAGGAGAGTGACACAAGGGAAAGCCAAGACGAGACGCACCGAAAAACTAGGAATGGAGGTGACGCAGGCAGTAGGACGCCTCTCTCCCACATCAGAGGTTCCGAGGATCGAATCCCAGTGAAGACAGGAGGAGAAGGATGAGAAGAGAGGGCAGGAAATGCACACAGAGTTGCCTAGTGAATGGACACAGAAACAGCAAAAATGGGGCGGGGTAAACATGGATAAAAGTAAGTAAGTAAATAAATAAATCCTTAAAAAAATGTATAGGGGAGGAAGATACGGACTATAGTTACTAGTAATACTTTGACGATGCTCTTTTATGATTTGTTAACAAATGTTTCACAACAATGCAGGGTGTTTGTGGGGGGGGTGATGTGTGGGAGCCCTGTATGATGTTATGCATGTTTGTTTTGTAAGTTCACGATGTTTACTGAACACTTATAGTTTATGTACGTTCATGTATGAATGATATACTTCAATAAATTGTTTTTAAAAAACACGTTAGAAGCATACAACAGCAGACTTGAAATGATAGAAGATAGAATAAGTGATACTGAAGACAGAACGGCTGAAATTGAAGAGAGAAAAGAACAGAGAAAAGAATGGAAAAAAAGAAATTGAACAGGGGCTCAAAGAGTTGAATGACAACACAAAATGTAACAACATATGTGTCATGTGTGTTCCAGAAGGAGAAGAGAGGGGAAAAGGGGCAGAAAGACTGTTTGAGGAAATAATAGCTGAAAATTTCCCAACTCTCACGAAAGAAATGAACTTACATGTACAAGAAGCACACCGTACCCCAATGA
This sequence comes from Tolypeutes matacus, assembly GCA_026826555.1. Taxonomy (NCBI): domain Eukaryota; kingdom Metazoa; phylum Chordata; class Mammalia; order Cingulata; family Chlamyphoridae; genus Tolypeutes; species Tolypeutes matacus. The sequence continues at coordinate 378,600 of JAKSZT010032066.1, read as the reverse complement.
GAATAAATCCAAATAGACCTACACCAAGACACATACTACTCCGAATGTCAAATGTCAAAGATAAAGAGAAAATTCTCAGAGCAGCAAGAGAGAAGCAAACGATCACATACAAAGGATGCCCAGTAAGACTTAGTGCACATTTCTCTTCAGAAACCATGGAGGTCTTAAAAAAAAAAAAAAAAAAAAAAACACAGCGAGCACAAGATAAATAAATAAATAAATCTTAAAAAATAATAAAAAAAAAGAAACCATGGAGGCGAGAAGACGGTGGTGGGGGCGGATGTGGCTCAAATGGTTGGGTGTCCGTTTCCCGTATGGAGGGACCTGGGTTCGATGCCCAGGACCTCCCAATAAAAATAAAAGAAGAAAAATATAGAAGGCGCGCAGGCCGCCAGGTCCCCATGTGTGGGTGTGCCAGACTCCACCGAGCCATGCAGCAGGATGATGACATAGCAGAAGAGTGACACAAGGGGAGAGCCAAGACGAGACACACCAAATAAACAGGAACTGGGGTGGCGCAGGTGGTAGAATGCCTCTCTCCCACAACGGAGGTTCTCAAGATCGAATCCTGGTGAAGACAGGAATAGAAGGATGAGAGAAGAGGGCAGGAAACAGACACAGAGAGTTCCCCAGCAAATGGACACAAAAAACAGCAAAAATGGAGTGGGGAGGGGGGGGTTAAAAATGGATAAAAGCAAAAAACAAGTAAATAAATCTTTAAAAAAAAAAAAAAAAAAACAGTGGTATAATGCAATTAGAATACTGAAAGAGAAAAACTGCCAGCCGAGAATTCTTTATCCAGCAAAACTGTCCTTCAAATATGAAGGTGAGTATAAAATAGTCACAAACAAACAGAAACTAAGAGAGTTTGCGAAAAAGAATCCACTTTTGCAGGAAATATTAAAGGAAGCCTTAGAACCTGAAATAAAAAGCCAAGAGAGAAAGGCCTAGAGGAGAGTATAGAAGAAAGAATAGAGAAAGGATAACCAAAAGTAAAAAGACAGACAAAAATATTATACAACATATGAAAACCAAAGAATAAAATGGAGGAAGTAAATAGTGCATTTTCAGTAATATCATTGAATTTGAATGGATTAAATTCCCCAATCAAAAGATACAGGGTGACAGAATGGATAAAAAAACATGAGCCATCCATATGGTGCTTACAAGAAGCTCACCTTAGACCCAGGGATACAAGCCGGCTGAAAGTGAAAGGTTGGAAAAAGATACTCCATGTGAATAGTAAACAGAAAAGAGCAGGGGGAGCTATACTAATATCAGACAAAACAGACTTCAAATGCAAAAAAGTGGTAAGAGATGTGGAAGGCCATTATATATTAATAAAAGGGATGATCCTCCAGGAAGATATAACAGTCATAAATATCTACGCACCTAACCAGGGTGCCCCAAAATGCAAGAGACAAACTCTGGCAAAAGTGAAGGGAGAGGGAAGTGGATGTGGCTCAGGCGACTGAGCTTCCAGCTACCACATGGTTCAGTGTCTTCTAAAGAAGACAGTGAGCTGGTGTGACAGGCAGGCCTAGCAAGATGGCACAACAAGAGAAACAAGAAAACATGAGACACACAACAGAACAGGGAACAGAGGTGGCTCAGGTGATTAGGTGCCTCCGTCCCACATCGGAGGTCCAGGGTTCAGTCCTCATGCCTCTTAAAGACACAGCACAGAGCAAGTGCAAACAATGAGGGGGTGGAGAGAAATAAAGTCTTCAAAAAAAAAAAAACTGAAGAGAGAAACAGACATTTCTACAATAATCGTCGGAGACTTCAACACCCCTCTCACATCATTAGATAGAACAACTAGACAGAAGATCAACAAGGAAACAGAGAACCTGAACAATATGATAAACAAGTTAGACCTAACAGACATATACAGAACACTGCATCCAAACTCAGCGGGTTATACATTCTTCTCAAGTGCCCATGGATCTTTCTCCAGGATAGACCACATGTTAGGTCACAATTCAGCTCTCAATAAATATAAAAAGATTGAAATTATACAAAGCACCTTCTCAGATCATAATGGAATGAAACTAGGAATCAATAACAGACAGGAAAAAAGTAAATTTGCAAATGTGTGGAGACTGAACAACACACTCCTAAATATTCGGTGGGTCAAAGAAGAAATTGCAAGTGAAATCAGTAAATATATCGAGACAAATGAAAATGAGAACACAACGTATCAAAACTTATGGGATACAGCGAAGGCAGTCCTGAGAGGGAAATTTATAGCCCTAAACGCCTATTTTAAAAAAGAAGAAAGAGCTAAACTGAAAGATTTAACTGAACAACTAGAGAAACTAGAAAAAGAACAGCAAAGCAATCCCCAAGCAAGCAGAAGGAAAGAAATAATAGATGAGATTTCAGGTAGGAGAAGGAATTTTCCAGACAAAAGTTTCTTGTCTTTTAGTGGTTGTGATAAATGGAAATTGGATTTCAGATTGGCTGATAGAAACAGACCTAAGCAATGTTACATTGGTACATCATGAACTGAATTCTGCTTTTTTCATACTTAAATCCAAGGAACAGCATCATGGGTTTCTGGAAGAGATAAATATATATGAACTTCTTAACTATCCAAATATATATATATATTTATTTATTTAACTTTGAGCTGTTCTGTATTTACGTAAAATGGCTAGGCTCATGATGTAGTTGTTCTACATTTATCATGAAAATGTAAACTTTCTTGACGGACAGAGTTTAAGACTTCACCATGTTCGACGTATCTTAATGAAATCAAAGAAACAAAATTCAGTTTACATTTCACTCAAACTATATATTTATTTATTTTTGAGAGAAATATGGCAAGCTAATAAAAAACATCGAGTAAGCAAATGAGGAAAAGTCCATGTAAAGCAACTTGAGTGCCCAATTAACCAACTCATTTGAACTGTCCGACGTCACTTGTAACAATCGTTGGTACTCGCCGAACTCCACTTCGAGGAAAAAGGCACGCGCTGCGCTTTTCCCACCGCCGTTGTTAGGAAGGAAGCTCGGGAACTACCATGTCAGGACTCTTTCTAGTACTGAAATCAGGTTGGAATCGCTATAACCCGATCTTTCTTTCGTACAAAGTAAAAACCTGAACATTTAAATATTTTTTCATTAAAAATTTTTTTTACTTTAAAAGAAGCTTTAGATTATATAAATGTTACATAAAAAACTGAACATTTAAATTTGAGAGCTTCTTCTATAATATTATTGAAATGCTGAATATGTTGTTTTTAGGGGAAAAATATTTTTGTTTCTGTTGTATAACTTTTTTTTTTTTTTAAGGATTTATTTATTTATTTACTTTTATCCATTTTTACACCCCTTCCCCCCCCCCCCCGTTTTTGCTGTTTCTGTGTCCAATCGCTGGGCAACTCTGTGTCCATTTTCTGCCCTCTCTTCTCATCCTTCTCCTCCTGTCTTCACTGGGATTCAATCCTTGGAATCTCTGATGTAGGAGAGAGGCATCCTGCCCACGCCACCTTAGTTGCTGGTTTTTCGGTGCGTCTCATCTTGCCTCTCCCTTGTGTCACTCTCCTATTATGTCATCATCTTGCTGTGTGGCTCGCGGGAACTGGTGGTGCACCCGCGCACCGGGCCTGGTGGCCCACGCACCTTCTATATATTTTTAAAATTTTTACCAGGAGGTCCCGGGGATCGAACCCAGGTCCCTCCATATGGGAGATGGACGCCAACCAGATATAGCCCCCTGCTATATCTCTTAAGGTTGACCAGAGATACCTAGAGTTACAGTCTTTTCCCATACAGGATGGTCATATAATAAATCAGGCTTAGTTTATCACCAGCATTCTAAAAACCAGACCTAGGGAGAAAAACGAGGTCTGGGGACACATGCATGGTTTCTAATATAGCGAATGTTTAGCCCACCCTGATTATCACAGAATCAGGACAGTGAGAATATTCGCAGTGTTGTATAACTTTTAACTTCATTTCAGAGAAGTGTCATTTGGGGTAGATATTCTTATATTTCTGAAATGTTTGCTACTCTGAAACAAGGATTAGTTAATTGGTAATTATTGGCTTTATAGAAATTTCAGAGAACTAATTTTTAAATGATTAACTATTTCAAACTTTGTTGTGTTTTTCTGTGATACTTTGTTTTTTGTGATACTTTGTTTCACAGCGCAGCAAGCTTTTTAAAAATCATTAAAAATTACGAGCATGTCTCACTCTACCACACGCCCACAGTCCATGCCTTGGACATGTACTTTTCTCATTTTCTTGTTTCTTAATAAACTCTTTACTCCCTTGCCTACTCTAAAAAAAAAATTAAGAGATCATTTTAAAAAATTGATTGAGTCAGTGATACCATATAAAACTCACTGGTTCCCTTTGGAGAATGCTAGAGAGCCAACTCATTATCCTGAAAACTGGTAAAAAAAAAAAAAAGGGGAGGGGGAAAAAGACATTAATCTGCCTTTTCTGAATAAATGTACCAAGATAGTAGATGAGGCAAAGTTTCTCTGTATAGATGAAATAAATGAAGACAGAATGATGGAATTAAGATATCACCTTTTACACCAACCCCTAATAAAATCATGTATCTAGGAGAGACTCATCAATGGCTGCCACCTGGAAGAGAGAACACAACACATCACCTATGACGTATCCTTGACAAAAAATAGAATCTGAATCATCAAGCCTTTAAATCTAACTACCAGTTTACAGAAAAGAGGGAAGGGGAGAGGCAGAGGAGCATGTTAAATGTCAAAGGGATGCAATTAGCAAAATTCAGAATGTGGAAAATTCTATAGGAAACAACTCTTTTCTTCAACAAATAAATGTCAAAGGGAAAAAAGATTAAACGAATTTAAGCCCCCAGTCTTATCACGAGGAAAACACCAGATAAATCCCAAAAGAGGGACATTCTACAAAATACCTGACCTTCCCAAAGGGACATTCTACAAAATACCAGTCCTTCCCAAAATTATCAATGTCCTCAAAAACAAGGAACATCTGAGAAACTCTCACAGCCAAAAGGAGCCTAAGGGGACATGACAACTAAATGTAACGTGCTATCCTGGATGGGATCCTGGGGCAGAAAAAGGACATTAAAAACTAACACAATCTGAATAAAATATGGGTTTTAATGATAATTTACCAATTTCTGTTCATTAATTGTAACAAATGTACCATACTCATGTGAGATGTTAATAACACAGGACATGGAGTACAGGGTATATGGGAACACTCGGTACTATCATCTCAATTTTTCTATAAATCTAAAACTGTTCTAAAAACTTAAGTACTCAAAGGAAGAGTGAGAGAAAGACTTAAGAGACATATCAACTAAATGTAATGATCTTATTTTGATCCCAATTCAAAGTGTATATATTTATTAAACAATTTGGGGAATTAAAAAAAAAATTAGAGCAGAAATAAATGAAATTGAGAACAAAATAATAGAGAAAATCAACAAAACCAAAAGCTGGTTCTTTGAGAAGATAATAAAATTGACAAAACCCTAGCTAGACAAAGAAAGAGAGAAGAAGCAAATAAATAACGATCAGAAATGAAAGGGGGGAAGTTACAAATGACCCCACAGAAATAAAAAGGATCATAAGAGGATATTATGAGAAACTGTAGGCCAAAAAACTAGACAACCTAGATGAAATGGACAAATTTCTAGAAACGCACAACCAATCTACACTGACGCTATAAGAAATACAAGAATTTAACAGGGAGGCGGCTGTGGCTCAATCAGTGGGGCTCCCGTTTGCCATGTGGGGGGCCCCGGGTGGGGGCGGGCCCACCCGCGCGGCCTGGTTGGCTGACCCGGCGAGCACGGGCAGCAGGGAGGGGATGGATGAATAAATAAATAAAATCTTTAAAAAAAAAAAAAAAAAAAATTTAACAAACCAATCACGTTTAAGGAGATTGAATCCGTCATCAAAAATCTCCCAGCAAAGAAAAGTCCAGGACCAGATGGCTTCACAGGTGAGTTCTAACAAGCATTTCAAAAAGAATTAACACCAATCCTGTTTAAACTCTTCCAAAAAACTGAAGAGGATGGAAAATTACCCAACACATTTTATGAAGCCAACATCACCCTAATACCAAAGTCAGATAAAGATTCCACAAGAAAAGAAAATTACAGACCAATCTCCCTAATGAACACAGATGCCAACATTCTCAACAAAATACTTGCAAACCAAACCCAACAGCATATCAAAAGACTTACACATCACCACCAAGTGGGATTTATTCCTGGCATTCAAGGCTGGCTCAACATGAGAAAATCAATCAATGTAATACACCACATTAACAAATTGAAGGAAAAAAAAACCACATGATCATCTCAATAGATGCAGAAAAGGCATTCGACAAAATCCAACAACCTTTTTTGCTAAAACACTTCAAAAGATAGGAATCAAAGGAAAATTCCTCAATATGATAAAAGGCATATATGAAAAACCCACAGCCAACATCATACTCAATGGGGAAAGGTTGAAAGCTTTCCCTCTAAGATCAGGAACAAGACAAGGATGCCCACTGTCACCATTGTTATTCAACATTGTACTAGAAGTTCTAGCTAGGGCAATCAGACAAGAAAAAAAAATTAAAGGCGTCCAAATAGGAAAAGAGGAAGTAAAACTCTCACTGTTTACAGATGACATGATCCTGTGTTTGGAAAATCCTGAAGTACCCACGACAAAGCTACTTGAGCTAATGAGTTCATCAAAGTGGCAAGATACAAGATCAACACACAGAAATCTGTACTGTTTTTATATACTAGTACTGAAAAATCTGAGGAGGAAATCAAGGGGAAAATTCCATTTTCAATAGCAACAAAAAGACTCAAATACCTAGGAATTAAGTTAACCACAGAAGTACAGGGCCTACATGCAAACAATGCTAAAAGAAATTTTAAAAAGACCTAAACATATGGAAAGACCTTCCGTGTTCATGGATTGGAAGAATAAATATCGTGAAGATGTCAATCTTAAACTGATTTATAGATTCAATGCAATACCAATCAAAATTCCAACAGCCTACTTTACAGAATTAGAAAAGGCAATTATAATTTCATTTGGAAGGGCAAGTGCACCTGAATAGCAAAAAGCTTTCTAAAAAGAAGAGCAACGTGGGAGGAATTTCACTGTCTGAACTTGAAACATATTACAAAGCTACAGTGGTCAAAAGAGCATGGTACTGGCATAAAGATAGACACATCGATCAGTGGTATAGAATTGAGAATCCAGAAATAAAACCTCACCTATAAGGTCAACTGGTTTTTGACAAACCTACCAAGTCCATGTTAATGGGACAAAACAGTTTCTTCAACAAATGGTGTTGGGAGAACTGGATCTCCATAACCAAAAGAATGAAAGAGGACCCCTATCTCACACCCTATACAAGAATCAACTCAAAATGGATCAAAGATCTAAATATAAAAGCCAGGACCATAAAACTACTAGAAGATAATGTAGGGAAACATCTTCAAGACCTTGTAGTAGGTGGTGGTTTCTTGGACCCAAAGCATGTGCAACAAAGAAAAAATAGATAAATGGGACCTCCTCAAAATTAAACACTTTACACCTCACAGGACTTTGTCAAAAGGATGAGAAGGCAGCTTTCATTGGGAGAAAATATTTGGAAACCACATATCTGATAAGGGTTTAATATCCAGGATATATAAAGAGATGTTACAACTCAACAATAAAAAGACAAACGACCCAATTAAAAAATGGGCGAAAGACTCAAATAGACATTTCTCCAAAGAAATACAAATGGCAAAAAAAAAAAAAACACATGAAGAAATGCTCAACATCACTCATGATTAGGGAAATGCAAATCAAAACTCCAATGAGATATCATTTCACACCTATCAGAATGGCCACTATTAAAAAGACAGAGAACTACAAGTGTTGGAGAGGATGTGGAGAGACAGGAACACTTCTTCACTGTTGGTGAGAATGCAGGATGGTACAGCCACTATGGAGGACTGTTTGGCAGTTCCTAAAGAAGTTGAATATAGACTTGTCATGTGACCCTGCAATACCACTACTGGGTATATACCCAGAAGAACTGAGAGCAGTGACACGAACAGACATCTGCACACCGATGTTCATAGCCACATTATTCACCATTGCCAAAAGCTGGAAACAACCCAGGTGTCCATCAACAGACGAATGGATAAACAAACTGTGGTCTATTCACACGATGGAATATTATGCAGCTGTAAGAAAAAATGAAGTCATAAAGCATATGGCAACATGGATGAACCTGGAGGATATTATGTTGAGTGAAGCAAGCCAGACACAAAAGGACAAATACTGTATGAATGCATTACTATGAACCAAATATATTGTTTAATATATTGTTTGATTCACACACACAAAAAAACAAAAAAACAAAAAAACAAAAAAACAAAAAAACAAAAAAACAAAAAAATTTATATGTATCCATTACGTTTAATTGAGAAATGTATATATTTATTCATCTGTGTTTACTTTTTAATTGTTTATTGCTTATGTTTTCAATTATTAAATGTACAAAATAAAGTTAAAAAAAAAAAAAAAAAGAATGGCCTCTATTAAAAAGACAGAGAACTACAAGTGCTGGAGAGGATGTGGAGAGATAGGAACACTTCTTCACTGTTGGTGGGAATGCAGGATGGTACAGCCACTGTGGAGGACTTTTTGGCAGCTCCTAAAGAAGTTGGATATAGACTTGCCACGTGACCCAGCAATACCACTACTGGGTATATACCCAGAAGAACTGAGAGCAGTGACACGAACAGACATCTGCACACCCATGTTCATAGCCACATTATTCACCATTGCCAAAAGCTGGAAACAACCCAGGTGTCCATCAACAGACGAATGGATAAACAAACTGTGGTCTATTCACACGATGAAATATTATGCAGCTGTAAGAAGAAATGAAGTCGTAAAGCATATGGCAACATGGATGAATCTGGAGGACATTATGTTGAGTGAAGCAAGCCAGACACAAAAGGACAAATACTATATGATTGTGCTATTATGAGCCAAATATATTGTGTAACGTATTGTGTTTTTTAAAAAAAATGTATAAGTATCCAGCACATTTAATTGAGAAATGTATGTTTTTAGTCAACTGTGTTTTCTTTTTCTTTTTTAATTATTGTTTATATTTTCAATTATTAAATGCACAAAATAAAGATTGAAAAAAAAAAAGCAAGGTTTCTTTCTCACTTCTGGTGGTAAGCTCATCCACAAACGAAGCAGCAGCTTAAGATTAAGGAATTCTAGAGCAGTTATGTGGCAGTGCAGAGCTTCTGCAAAGGCGCCTGCACAATGCTCAATCACAAGACGAGCTGTTGGGCAAGTTGTAGATGTCAGAGAAAAGCTGGATTTGCCTGAGCCTTTTAAAAAAGTATTTACTTTTAATTATGGAAAATTTCAGACATGCACAAGGGTCGAGAGAATAGCGTGGAGAACTCCTCATGCGACCCACGGCACCAATTCATGCACAATTGTGTTTTCTTCACACCCCACCCACTTGCCCTCCCCCACCGGATTATTCTGAATCGAATCTCAGGCACCATATTGCTTTTTTTTTTTTTTTTTTTACCGGGAGGTCCCGGAGATCGAACCCGGGTCCCTCCATATGGGAGACGGACGCCCAACCAGTTGAGCCACATCCGACCCCAAGCACCATATTGCTTTATCTTTAAAAATTTCAATGTGTCTGTAAAACATAAGAGATTTTATTACAGATAACATAATTCATTGATCACATCTAAAAACCTTTATAATTCCAGGATAGCACTACATATCGAGACAGTGCCTTAATTGTGTTAGCAATTATTTTTACAGTTTGTTCAAATCAGGATGCAGACTTTGCAGTTGGTTAATATGTATTTTAGGTCTCTTTTATTCTGTTGTCGTGTGTCCCCCCCTTTTTTTTTCGTTTTCTTTGCAATTTACTTGTTAAAGAAACAAGAGACTGTCGTGGAGTTTGCCCAGAGGTGCCTTGGCCACACCACTTTCAGTCCCGCCCCACTCCCAGGGGAAAGGAAAATCCACAGGCTCCTGGCCACCTCCTGCCTTGAACCTCCCCTTCCTCCAGGACGTGGGGGTGGGGTAATCTGGGGGTGCAGCCTGGCGGAGAAGGGCCTTCCAGTCCAATCCTGGCTTCCTGGCCAAGTGCTTGTGAGGCTTTAGGCAGAGCTGGAAGGTGGAGCCGGGTAAGTGAGCCCTAAACTAACCCTCAGCCCACTCTTGTTTTTTCAGACAGATATTGGGTTTGTCTACCACTCTCCAGGTAGGTAACAGGTAGTGCGGACATGTGTCAAAACCCCTCAAAAGCTCAAAACACCTCCAAATCCCCACATGGTCAGCCCACGGGGGAGAGGATAGAGGGTGGGAGGTATATCTCACCCACGTGTATCTCTTTGGGTCAGACGCTGACTTTTTATTGCAACCTTGGCTTGGGCTTCTGCTTTCTGAGGCCATTTTGGAGGATTTGAGTCGAGGTCCGCACTGTGACCTGGTCCTGGGGTTTGGAGTTAGGGTTGGGGGAACGCTGGCATCTCCAGCGTCTGCTGCCAGACGGGGTTGGTATAAAAGTGGGGAAGAGGGGGTCCTCGTTCCTAAAGGCAATGGTGGGCAGCCTCCTGCAAAGCCACCACGGCCCCTTGCTGGGGACCAGAATATACGAGCCAGGTTTCCAGCCCGCTGGCCCGAGGCTGGTCTCCCGCAGCCCCTCTGCCTCCCCAGGCCACGCACTCCAGAGGAAGTGGTTAGGCCTCTGCCAGCCTGACAACCCCAGCAGCGGCGTGCGGGGCTACCTGAAAGTCACCATCTGTGCCCTCGGTGTGGGAGACCAGGCCCCGGTGAGGCTGCCCACCCACCCCGGCCCCTCCAAGCCGCTGTGGGTCTCCGCGCCATCCCCCGTGCACCGCGCCACTCCAGTGTTGACCCACTGCCCCTGTACTGGCGGGGGTTGGGGACACGGGGCGGCCCTGGCCCTGCCAGCTCCTTGATCTCCCCAGGTGGACCAAAAGCTGCCCTATGGGGCCGACGACACGGACACTCAGCTCTTCAGGTCGGCGTCGCTCTCGGTCAACATGGCCCACTTACAGTTCTACATCTACTGCGCAGAGGACCTCCACCTCAGTTAGAGCGGGGCCCCGGGTCTCGGGGGGCTCCCCACGCCCTTTGACCCTAACCTAAGATGGGGGGGCAGGGTGAGACCGAAATCCACCAGGACTTGGAGTCCCCACGGAGCCTCTCCAGGTCACCCACGCCCTGACCCGTTTTGGTGCCCAGGTCTGGTTCCCTATGCCGGCCCCTCACCCCTCCACCCCCCGCCAATCCCCGCTGCCATTGTGTCCAGGAAACGCCAGAGAGGCCCGGGGAGTGGGAGGCCAGGGCACCCACGCTTGCAAATTACGGGGCAGGGCTTCGAGTTGCTCTGTCGCTCTCCGCTCACTCCTAAAAAGCTGCTGTCTCAGAAGTCCTGTAACTTGTTGTTGGCAGAGAAGGACCACTTGGTGAATCCTGTGTTGGAGGTGGAGATCATTGGGGAAAAGGTGAGCAAGAAAAGGGCTAAAGCTTAGAGAAACTGGCACCTGGGAAAAACAGGACGGAGAGGCCAGGCTGGTGGGTGGGACGCCAGGAGTCATCCCCCAGCCCTCCACGCACGAGCGGCAGGACCTCATGGGGTGGAGGCCGCGCCAAATTCACCCCTGTACCTCAGAGCTGCACCCCTTCCCTGGCCTGGAGAAGACCTCACTAGAAGCCAAGCCGGGGAGCGAATGAGTGAATGAAACAGCACGCCAACGAACTAATTAAGGAGCAGTGAATCTGCTGGCATTCCGTGACCCTCTAGGAATACAGACCACCTTTCTCTAAAGCGTGCAAACGTGAGGAGGCTAGGTTAAAGCTAAATAGGTTTGCCTTGCCACTCAAAACCAGCATTTCCAGCACATTCTGTTAGAGCCTGTCGTTAAATCCAGCCATGCTCAAGGGAGGGCAGCACCTTCTGAAGGCAAGAGTGTCCAAGCCGTGTGGCCATGTTTCAGAAGCACCTCACTGCATGCTGATTTCCCAGAGGCGTGGGTACCCCCGGAGCTGGGCGAGCTCCTCTAGCGTGGCATCCATTTTTAAAGATTTAATATCTCTCTGCTTTAATACTTACATATTAAAAAGTGGGACCAGTCCCACAAACCCTTAATTTCACAGATATTATTGCCCAGAAAAAGGCTAGGCTTAAAAATTGTCAATGTTTTCAGAAAAGGGGTGTCACTGTGAGCTCTGAGCTCGTCCTCTTTTCTGATGGGATCTTAGAGTTTATCCAACAAAACCTACCTGTGGGCACTCAGATGACTAAGCCACTCAGTGCTGATCGGTTTTAGAGTCAACCGAAAGCAAATGATCTAAGGAAATACATTGTCATCTGGATCTGGCAAAAACTGTGGGGCAGGGGCCGGAGGATGGGAGGTGTGGCTGCGGCGGAGTGTCAGGCGTCCTTGGGCCCGGCCGCTCGTCTCTGCTGCTGGGGCAGGAGGGTGGGGGGCGTGGCGGTGGGAGCAGGCTGGCACTGACTGACTGGGGTCTTCCCAGCTCCGCACCTTCAGGCTGACCCAGACCGAGAACCCGATATGGAACCAGATTCTGACCTTCCCCGTGCAGGTAGGTGCCGCTGGGAGCAGGGCCCGGCGGGCCCGGGCAGGGGGAGCCAGTGAGGGGTCCCACCTCCAGCCTCCATGTTCGGCCTGGGACGGGGGCCCAGCACCGGCTCCTGGGGAACGGGAGGAGCCCTGGCAGCCAGCCAGGCCGGGAGGTTTGCACTTTGAGGAGACAGGCGCCCTGTGTAAAAAGCCAAAGTTTGGAGACTGGTGGAGATGAGGCCCCCGAGGCCCACGGCCGCTCACGGGACGGCCTGTGAACATGCATTTGCCTGTGATGGCGGCGGGAGGCCTCACAGGCCCTGCACCGTATTCACTCAGGGGCCCCCTCTCAAAAGAGAACACAAGCTGAAAACGAGGCGCAGGCCTGGGACCCTCTCCCAGGGCCCTGGCCATGGCCCGCCCAAGTGGGGAGCCCTCAGGCCCAGCCCAGTTAGCTCCATGGTGACCGCATCTCCGAGGGGACCCAGCCAGGCCTTGACCGCAGACCCAGCACCTCCCAACTACCCTTGAACCCTTGAAATCCTGCCGGGGGCGCGGAGCCCGGAGCGGGCGCCCACTGCCCCCTGCCCTGCCCCGCAGCTGCCCTGCCTCTCCAGCTACATCAAGTTCCGAGTCCTGGACTGGTGAGCAGCGGGGCTGGGGGTCCCCGTGCGTGCCGGGGCGGGAGCCCGCAGCCTCTGCTTCCCTCCAGCACCAGGAAGGACTGCAGGGAGGAGATCGGGGCCGCCAGCCTGTACCTCAACCAGATCTCGTCCACCGGCGCCGAGCTCGAAGGCAAGTGCCCCACCCCGCCCCGCGGCGCACCCCTGCCCCGCGCGTGGCCCCGCGCCCCCCGCGCGCCCCGCCGGGCCTGCTCCTTCTGCCGTCCCCTTGCAGGAGTGTACTCTGGCTTCCTGCCCTGCTTCGGGCCCAGCTTCCTGACGCTGCGCGGGGGTAAAAAGGCCCCTTTCAGGATGGAGGAGGAAGGCGCCGTAAGCTTCCCCTGCGGCGCTGGGGGCCGCGGGGGTCACGCCAGCCTGCCAGGGTGCCGCGGCCTGGGGGGTGCCGGGGTCTCGGCCGGCGTGTGGCCACTGACCCCTGCCGGAGGACAGGGGCCCGCGGACGAATGAGCGGGCGGTGTGGCGGGCCCGTGGCGGGCAGGTGGCAGGGCCAGGTGGAGGGAAGATTCCCAGTGTGCGGAAAGGCCAGGTGAGACAAAGCCGGGCCAGGTGAAGTGGGGAAGCGGGGAAATTCACGACTCTGGTTCTCGGGCCCCACGCGCAGCTCGTTGGCTTAGAGAGGGCCCGGGGCCCGGGAGGAGGCCGAGGGAGAGGTCTGCAGGGATGCTGGCTGCGCTCCACGCCCCCTGCCCTTCTCCTGCAGTCAGGCCTCCCGTGGGCACGCCGGGGAAGGTGTCTCCCTGGCTTTCTAGGGTCCACGTGCTTCTTTTTTTCTCACACTTTCTTGGGTCCGTGTGCTCCCCCTTTTCTCACTGGTTTTCTTGGGTCCATGTCCTCCCCTTGGTCCTGTGGCCATCGCCAAGGGGATGGTTGTGCCCTGGGAAGACCAACTCAGCGGTCACCACAGTCCCTCCAAGTGGGGGCCCAGGCGGGAGCAGGGTCCTGGAGTCGGCCGCAGGTGGGACCCAGGAGGAGGGGCAGAGGGGCTGAGGATGCAGAGGAGGGCTAAGGCGCCACAGGCTTCCGGGCATGGAGGGGTCTGGGGTTTCCGGAAGGCTCCTCCCTGGGACCTGGTTCCAGTACTTTCCTCAAGCAGCCCCAGAGGGGCAGCTACTGAGCAAATCGCTCCTCGCGGCAGAGGGTTCTCTCGCCCTGCTGCACACTGCTCTCCGTGTCGCCCTAGTACATCCCTGACTGTGTGAAGGACGGCTTGGCTTACCGGGGCCGCATCTTCCTGGAGCTGGTCACCCAGAGAACACCCTACCAAGACTCCCGGATGAAGGATCTGTCCCAGGACGTGACCAGGGTAGAGGTACCATGGCAGGGCCCCTCTCGCTGACCTGCTGGGGGTCCCAGTCCCCACCCCACAGAAGCCGGGGACGCTTGATCAGTCCACGCGAGGGTGCCCTGAGCCCAGCTTGGGCCTCAACGCTGCACCACACGCCGCATGGTCAGGGGTCCAGTGGGGCAAGACGGAGTTTCAGTTTGAGAAACGTATAATCCGGAGAAGGAGAAATCATCGGAAGAGTCTGGATTCCTTCCTGGAGGCAGTGAAGGCACCGAGGCAGGAAGGAGCAGGGGCACAGTGTGGAGAGCAAGCAGGGTCCCCCACAGTGGGAATGGGCCGTGCTGGTGGAGCAGAGCTGAGGGGGCAGGTCCCAGAGGTCCCGGGGACAGACTGACGGGGGGCAGTGGCTTCCCCAGGAGGGGCCGGCTCCCCTGAGCTGACGCCCACTTCCCGGCTCAGGTGGCGAGTGGTCAGGGAGGCGCCCCCCAGATGGGCTCCCGGGGGAGCAGGGGCTGCGTGGCGCGGGCGTCTGGGGCAGAGGGCACGTCTCCAGCACCCAGGCATCTGAAGCCTGGCTGTGGATGAGAGAAGGGGCCTGAGGACCAAGCCCCTCAGGATGCCACAGCCCAAGAGGCAGGTGGGGGGTACTGAGGCGGCCTGGGGAGGCGGCCGGGAAGGGGCGAGGATGCGAACGGGCGGCTGGTGTACCTGGAGGGCGCTGGTGGCCCGGGGTCAGGAGAGAAGCCAGGCCGGTGACGAGGGAGGAGCTGGAGCCGGTGCAGAAGCAGTGTGCCTAAGACACGTGGCTGCAAAGCAGACGCAGACAAGTCCGGGCAGAAGGGCAGTTAGGGGCTTGGGGGCAAGGAAGGTGTATGACGGGGAGGCCGAGGCTGGCACTGGAAAGGAGGGGCTGGTTGATGGGCAGAGGTCCCCGAGGAGAGGGGGAACCGGGATAGTTGTGGGGAATGGGCAGCTGGGGCAGGAGGGGGGGAGCTTGAGGAGGAGACCTCAGGGGCCGTTGGAGTATGTGCATGTGCAGGGGAGGTGGGGAGAGCAACTGCAGCCACCCCCCTGCCCACATGAAGCAGAAAGGAGGGGAGGGGTGTCCACATGGCGTGTGATGGTGGAAGAACCAGGGCTGGTGGAGGGGAGGGGGCAGGCGCCGGGGTCCTGGGAGGCACCGCCCTCACTCAGCCAGGCAAGGGGGCCCAGGCAGGGTTTTGAGATGGGGCTTCGGGGATGGTCTATCTGACCCTGGCTAGAAGCAAACAAGGCCTTTGAGAGGAACAGGGCGCTTCCCCTGCCTCCCTGCCTGCCTGTGTCCCTTGGCTTACATTCCGGGGGCATGGGGGTATTGTTTTAGAAGCACCAGAGCCGCCAAAAGTACGGGCTGTGCGTCATCTTCCTCTCCTGCACCATGATGCCCAACTTTAAGGACCTGATCCAGTTCGAGGTCAGCATCGGCCACTACGGAAACAAGATGGACCTGAAATACAAGCCGCTGGTCTCCACCACGCAGTTCAGCCCGGTGATCTATGACGGTAAGCGAGCCTGTGGGTCGCAGTGAGCAGGGTATGCGCACGGCCAGGCAGAGGCATCCCCCACCACGAGGACAACGAGGGTCAGGGAGGTGGAGTCGCCGCCAAACACTGCTTAGCTAGAAGGGGTGAAACCAAGTCAAAACGAGAGCTTGACTTCCAACCCTTCTCTGCACAACTTCCTCGATCCTGTTTTCTCCCCGATCCATCCATCCATCCATCCACCCATCCACCACCTGTCCATCCATCCGTATCCATCCATCCACCACCAACCCATCCATCCATCCATCCACCAATCCATCCATCCATCCACCCTTTACACCATTTATCCATCACTCATCCCTTCAACTCCCAGCCATCCACTCCCCCAAATACCCACCCACCCACCTAACATCCAGCCACGCATCCAGTACACGTTTATGGGATGCCTACTCAACAGTCTGCCTCTCTAAATGAACCACTAGCACCTCCTGGTCTACCTCTGAATACCTGGCCTCGCTCTAGACCTGCGGAATCAGAGACTCTGGGGCTGGGACCCACCAAGCAGCATTAACAGGCCAGCGCTGGAGAACAGGCTGCACTTCCATGCTCGTCAGCCACGGAGAGCCTTGCCGTGCTTCCCACCTCTCTCCCTGTTTTCTTTTTTTTTTTTTTAAAGATTTTATTTATTTATTCATTTATCCCCCCCTTGCTGCTTGTGCTCGCTGGGTCAGCTAACCACGCTGTGCGGGCGGGCTTGCCTTCACCAGGAGGCCCCGGGAACCGAACCCGGGGCCTCCCATATGGTAAACGGGAGCCCCACTGATTGAGCCACAGCCGCTTCCCATCTCCCTGTTTTCTTAATGACAGCTTTATTGAGATACAATTCACATCACACACAATCCACACTTTGAAGTGAACAATTCAATCGTTTTAAGAATACTCTAAGAGTTGTGCGGCCATCTCCACAATCAATTTCAGAACATTTCCATCACCCCCAAAAGAAACCCCACCCCCATTAGCAGTCCCCCCCGTTTCCTTCCCAACTTGCCTGTCCCTAGGCAACCATTAAGCTACCTTCTGTCTTTGTAGATTTTTCTATTCTGGACCTTTTATATACACGGAATCATACAGTATACGGTTCTTTGTTGTTGTTTGTTTTTATTTTATTTGTTTTCTTTTGCATGGTCCTTTGTGACTGGCTTCTTTCACTTAACATAATTTTCTACCTGTTTTTTTTTGTTTTTTTTTTTTTAAAGATTTTATTTATTTATTCATTTATCCCCCCCTTGTTGCCCGCGCTCGCTGGGTCAGCCAACCACGCCGTGCGTGCGGGCGGGCGTGCCTTCACCAGGAGGCCCCGGGAACCGAACCCGGGGCCTCCCACATGGCAAACGGGAGCCCTACTGACCAAGCCACAGCCGCCTCCCTCTACCTGTTTTTAAAATTATGATATATATATATATATGCACACACACACAGAAGTATATAAGATGGGGGAGCAGATGTAGCTCAAGTGGTTGAACACCTCCTTCCTATGTGCAAGGTCCAGGGTTCACTCCCTTGGCACCTTCTCAAAAAAAAAGGATATAAAATGTATATACGCAGTTTTAAAAAGAATCATAGGGAAGCGGCTGTGGCTCAATCAGTGGGGCTCCTGTTTGCCGTGTGGGAGGCCCCGGGTTCGGTTCCCGGGGCCTCCTGGTGAAAAAAGAATCATAAAATGAATGCCCACGAACTCATTACCCAGCTTTAAAAGACAGAAAACTGTCAGCATCTCAGAAGACCCCTGTACACCCTTTCCAGACCCATTTGCCCAAGAAATAAGCATGGCCCGACTCCACTAATAATTCCTTTGCTTTTCCTGTTAATTTTCACCACCTCTACTCATCCCTACAGCATTTTGTGCAAGCGAAATCTTTCTTGCTTCTTTTTTTTTTTTTTTTTTTTTAATTTATTTATTCATTTATCCCCCCCTTGCTGCCTGCGCTCGCCGGGTCAGCCAACCACGCCGTGCGGGCGGGCCTGCCCCCACCAGGAGGCCCCGGGAACCGAACCCGGGGCCTCCCATATGGTAAACGGGAGCCCCACTGATTGAGCCACAGCCGCTTCCCATCTTTCTTGCTTCTTGAGCTCAACGTCAGTTTTTTAATATGGGCATGTGTGGCCGCACTTCATTTTCATTTCTGTATGTTTTCCATTGATTTCACCACAAATGATGCGATACATGAGGACGCAGGCCTGGATCTGTTTTGCACTGCAGCAGTTTTGTCACTGACATTCTTGCATGTCTCACGGTCGCAAGACTTCCTCTGATTATAGACCTAGTTGTGGGAGAGAAATCATAGCGGAAACGGTGACACCAAGTCACGCTCTCGCCGGCGCTAGTATGAGAATTCCAGTTACTCTTCATTATCGCTAGTATTTGATGTTGCCCAGCCTTTTGGCTTTTGCCAGTCTGATGGATGTGAAATGGTATTTCAAGTGGTACTAATTTCCAGAACTGAGCATCTTATTTTACAGCCGTTTGCTTTTCCTCATCTGTGGAAATGGCCCCTGTCATTTGTCGATGTTTCTATTTGTTTGTATTTTTCTTCTTGATTTACACATTTTTTTTCTGGAGTACAATCTTCTGTCAGACATATGTGTTATAAATGCCTCCTCCAAGTTTATGGCTCATATTTTCATTCTCTCCTTTTTTTTAAAGATTTATTTAATTTATTCATTCCCCTCCCCTCGTTTTTGTGCTCGCTGTCTGCCGTCGGTGTCCATTTGCTGTCTGCTCTCTGTGTCTGCTTGTCTTCTCTTTAGGAGGCACCTGGAACCAAACCTGGGGCCTCCTGTGTGGGAAAGAGGCGCTCAATCGCTTGAGCCACCTCCACTCCCTGCTTTGTTGTCTCTCACCTGGTGTTTCTTCCTTGTGTCTCTTGTTGTGTCATCTTGTTGCGTCAGCTCGCCGCCCAGCCCATCGCGCCAGCTCGCTGTCTTGCTCATCTTCTCCACGAGGCACTGGGAACTGAGCCTGGGACCTCCCATGTGGTAGGCAGGAGCTCAATTGTTTGAGCCACATCCACTTCCCTGTTTTCATTCTCCTAAGGGTGACTTTTTAAAAAAACTGAGGTATCATTTATAAACAAGTAAGTGCACAGGTTTTAAGCCTTCTGCTTGATGCTTCACAAATATATACACCCTTGTAACTGCCTCTCTGTTATGATTTAGAAAATTCAGTCCCCAAAAAGCTGCTATGCTTCCCTCTTCAGCCGCTCGCCGGGGGCAGCCCTGGGGAGATCCGCACCGCTCCGGGGTGTTTTGCTTGTCCGTGGACTCTTGTAGCATGCTGACCCTTCCCTTCTTCGGGCGCCTTCTGCTCAGCAGGGTGTTTTAGGGACTCGCCGGTGTCGCTGCATGTGTCAGTTTCGGTCCTTCTTATTCCGAGTAGTGACCCGTTGTACGACTCTCACAGTTTATTTATCCATGCGCCTGTTTGCGCACATGCGGACTGATTCCACTTCTGGAGTATTATGAATAAAGCTGCTATGAATGTTCTTGTACAAATCTTTTTCTGGAAATGCTTAAATATCTTTATCCCCCATTATTTTTTTCAGTTTTTCAGTAAGCTTCGGTCCATGTATAACATATATATGGAAACAGACACAAGCCAAGGTGTCGAGCTCAGTGAAGTATCACGAAGCAAACTACCCACGTAGGACCTCCGATGACAAAGTACGGTGCCAGCTCCCAGAGGACCCCTTTCCCCCCACCCCCACCCCGCCGGGGTGACCGTGCTCCGAACCCCCAATTGCTTTTGTCTGTTTTGAATTTTATATAGAAACGGAATCCTTTCGCGTCTGGCTTCTTTCGCCCATCATTTTATTTGTGAAATGCATCCGCAGATCTGGGTGGTGCTGTGTCTGGTAGAAGCCCACTTATCCTCCTTGCTGCACAGGCTCTGTTGTGTGGCTGTGGCACGATTCATTTATCCCTCCAGTACTGAGGGGCCCGCTGGCTCTTTCCAGGTTTCGGTAGCACGGAAGGTGCTCTGAGCATTTCTCCGGGTGTCTCGGCAATGATGCCCACGTCGTCCGGTTGGGTGCGTTCCTCGGAGCGGGATTGCTGGGTTAAAGCTCATGTGTAGTGGTTCTAAGCTGTTTGTTTTCTTGGAGCTTCATCTGTGGGAATTCTTTAGGGCCTGGCTAAAGCTTCATTCTCCAGAGCGGATTTGTCTTTGTTCCCCAGTTGCCTGGGGGACGTTACCGGGGCCACTTTAGATCAAATTCTCTGCTGGGCACTTCAGACCCGCAGGCAGCCGGAACTCAGGATGCAGGCCTGGGTGCGGCCCCCTGTGCCCAGACCGGGGCACACTTTCTTCCCCCTTCCAGAGCCACACTGGAAGCAGACAAGTTTTGTTGTCATCTCCCTTCTGTGTGGGGGATTATTTCTCTTTGGCCTGAGGATTTGGGTTTTAGGGTGCCAGCTTTACATGGGGTCTCCTGCTAGACTGCCCACCTTGGGTGATGCTAGGCTTTCTCTCCTGCCCCCTGGCCCCCTGCAGTTACCAAAGAGAAAGTACAAGTTCCCCAGAATGTGCCAGAAACATAGAGGACGAAAGTCAGCTTGGGCTTTTGCTAACCTCATAGACTTTCTGCTTTTACTGTATTTTTTTGGCTTCTGTGGATTTCTTCCTTTTATGCCAACTCAGCAACAATTTCAAACAAAGACTCTTACATTTCATCTAGCTTTCCACTCTTCATAAAGAAAACCTGTGGGACTCTAGTCTGCCACCCCACCCATCACTGGGTTTTGTTTCCCATTTTTTTAGGAGGTCCCCATGACCATGTGCCCAGAGAGCTTCACTGTAAGTGGGAGATTTGCTGCGGCAAAAAGATGCTCAAATGCAGGCTGAAATCCTCTTAATTCAATCCAGTTTCCACCCTTGTCCCAATGCCTGAGCCTCAGTGCAGTTGGACACGATGGCTCTGACCCAACCCTGTTAATGATTTTATTTTATTTTTTTATTTTATTTTATTTTATTTTATTTTATTTTATTTTATTTTATTTTATTATTTTATTTTATTTTATTTATTATTTTATCTTATTAATCTTACAAGGTCCCACTCCTCCCCTGCCCTGGAGACACCTGCACTCCAGGGCACACGCTCCTTCCTTGGCTGCCTGCCTGGGGTTCACCCCACAGGCTCCTCTGGGTGAGATGTGTCCTGACCTCCGGGCTGTGGGCCGCAGACGAACTTCTTCCCATCTCTAGCCTCGGCTCCCCCCCAGCCCCCGCAACTGGGGGCTTTGAGAGGCCCTGGAGCTCTGAGCAGAGCGAAAGCTTGGCGAGGGCGGCCGTGCTTAGGTGCTGTCCCGACAGCCTGTTAGCAGGTGGCCCGGGGGTCCCTGATGGCCTGTGTGTGTCTGTCCCAGGGAGCATCTACCACTACGTGCCCTGGTACAACACCAAGCCTGTCGTGGCCGTCACCTCCTACTGGGAGGACGTGACCTTCCGCATCAACTGCCTCAACCTCCTCCAGCTCACTCGGGACCGCCTGGTGAGTGGAGCAGGAGCACATGGAGGGAGGGTCCATTTGCTGATGGGAGGGCTGGGAAATGGAATCGCAGCCGCAGGAGACCCTGTTAACCGAGACGCACCCAAGCCAGACCCAGGGCTGGACTTGAAGACATGCTGAGTAAGCACGGTCAGCGTCCTCCCCACCTGGGCAGGTTGGAGACGCAGGCAGTGCCATGCAACACCATTAGGGCAGCGAGGGAAAGACGCGTACCGAGGGCCACGGGGTCAGGGAAATCGGGAGAGAAAGAGAGGATAGTCCGAAGAGGTATTCACATTTGAGCAGGGGTCAATTTTTTTTTTTTTTTTTTTTAAAGATTTTATTTATTTATTTATTCATTTATCCCCCCCTTGCTGCTTGTGCTCGCTGGGTCAGCTAACCACGCCGTGCGGGCGGGCTTGCCTTCACCAGGAGGCCCCGGGAACCGAACCCGGGGCTTCCCCTATGGTAAACGGGAGCCCCACTGATTGAGCCACAGCCGCTTCCCAAGCAGGGGTCAATTTGAGCAGGGTTTTGAAGAGTGAGTAGGAGTTTTCCAGGGAGTGGCGTTGGGGAAAGAACAGCATGCCGTGTGAAGCTGTGGTCAGGTGCAGTGTTTGAGGTTCAGGGGAGGGGTTTGGGCACAGCGGTGATGTGGAGAGAGGGCCAGAGAAGCTGGGAGGGTCAGATCTCAGGGGAGCCTTGACAGAGTTAGGAACCCGGTGCCTCCTGCCTCAGGCGGGACTTCCTCCCAGCCACAGGCTCGAGGATCCTGGGGTCAGGATGGGCCCTCTGCCCTCCTGCTCCCTTTGCTTCTGCTGGGTGGCGGGGAGCTGAGTGGGGGCCAGGTCTCCTCTCCACGGCCCCGCGTCGGGCTGGCCACGTCCGTGCGGGCGCCCGCTGCTGCCAGCTCTTGCCCCTTCTTTCCCGCTGGGCAGAAAGCTAATCTGGACGCCCTGAAGTCCATGCGGAACCCGAATGACCCGGCCCTGCTCCCCCAGTGGAAGAAGCTGCTGGCAGAGCTGGTGGAGGACTGCAGGTGGGGGCTGGGGCTCCTGGACGGGGGCGGGGGGCGGGGCTGGCGGCTCAGGCCGGCCGGAGGGGGCCCCACGGCTCTGCTCCAATCTCGCCCCGGCTTGAAGCCCAAAGAGCTGCCCCTCCCCGCGCGCTCCCGCCCTGGACCCCACCCATTCTGTCCCTGCTCTCTGGCCTCCTGGGGTCCCCCGCCGTCCCCCTCCCCGCCTCACCCCGCCAGTGTCCAGGCCCCACCTCCGCAGCTTTCCCACGCTGGCCCCTCAGCCCCAGCACCCGCTCCAGGCTCAGTAAACCTCCCGGCCCCCAGCGCGTCGTGGGTCCTTTCTCCACGGGGAGGCCTTTCAGCGCAGGCCTGGGGGGTGGGCAAGGGGGCGCTGGGGACCCCGAGGCCGGGCCCGCGGGGGCGGGGCTTCCCAGTGGGCAGGGGTCCCGGGCAGCAGCGGGTGGGCAGGCTGGGAGGTGTGAGGAGGGGAGAGGCCCAGCCCACTCCGTCCTGGCCGCAGGCGCCCCCTGCCCTGCCTGACTGACCAGCCCAAAGCCACCGAGCTGGACAAGCGGCGATGGCAGCTGCGCAGCCTCCTCCTGCAGGAGCTGTCCACCAAGGCCAAGGCGGCCAAGGCCGAGGACATGGTGGCCACCGCCGAGGGCTGGCTGTACCGCCTCACCGCCGTGCTCCCCGAGGTGGGTGCGGGGCGCGGGGGGTGGCCCGGGTGGCCCGGCGGGTCTGACCCCTGTGCGCGCAGCCCCAGGTGAGCCTCCCGGACGTGACCATCTGGCTGGTGGCCAGGGAGCAGCGCGTGGCCTTCGCGCAGGTGCCGGCCCACTCGGTCCTCTTCTCCCAGGCCGGGCCCCTGTACTCCGGCAGGTTCTGCGGGAAGACGCAGACCCTCCTCCTGCAGGTAGGGCAGGAGGGCTTGTGGGGAGCCTGAGGTCCCGCGGTGGCCCGGGACCTCCCAAGGGCAGACCCCCACCCAGATGAAACGGGTTTCAACAAGAGGGCCGACCCCGAGTCGCCGCCCGCCCCCCGCACGGCCTCGCTTGACCATGGGCTGCCGTGTCTGCATCGCGGCTGGGGACAAACACCCACGGCCTCCGAGGTTGGGGCCACAGGGGCACCCCAGCAACAAGCCCCTGGGGGGCTCCCTCCACCTCAGGGACCTCCCAGGCTCGGCCCCCACCGGCCGGGCCCCCGGCTCCTCCAAGAAGACCCCCAGGCTCCCTGGGCAGGGCCCCCGCCTCTCTGCCCTGGGTGTCCCCCCCGTGCCGCGTGGCGAGAAGGCAGGGGCCCTGGGTAGGGCTGTCGGCTCCCGCTCAGGGAGGGGCAGGGGGGAGCCCACCAGGTACGTTGGCCCCTCCTCACGCGCTCCCCGGCCCCGGGGCCCGGCTCAGCACCCCGAGGGCGAAGGGCCCAAGGACATGCTGCCAGCCCACCTCCGGGTCTGCATGTGGCTCGGCAACGTCGCCGACAGCCAGGACCTGAAGCTGCTGCGCCATGGCAGCCTGGTGGTGTACTCAGAGACGGTGAGCGCGGCAGGGGCCGGGGAGGGCGCGGCGGGGCCTGGGGAGGGCACTTTGTCCCGCTGGAGGTCCACAGGGGCAGGTGGGGTGGGCAGGGCTCCCCTCCCAGGGGCCCATCCTGCGCCCACATGGCCGCGAGACCCCCGAGGGCCCGCTGCATCCTCAAGGCCGTTGCAGGGAGGGGCCCTGTCCTCCCAGAGGTCAGAGGCGTCTGGCACAGAACCGTGGACTCGGGGGGCGGGTGGGGGCTGCCCTGGAACAGGGGAGGGGAAGAGGATCCTCGCTGGGGAGCCGAGGAGGACGTTTTAAGCTGCAGACTTCTTGATGTGCTCCCTTGCAACACTTTTGCGGTTTCTAAGTCATGTGTCGTGGGCCGTGGTAGCAGGGGGCTGGGGGGGGCTCAGGTGGGGAGGGCATTTAGGGGTCAGTGCTGGAGCAGGGGCCTGGGGAAGGAGAGGCCCAGAGGCAGCAAAGGTGGGCAAGGGGTTGAGGTGGCGCGGCAGGCGTGGGGTCCCCGCGCTGGCAGAGGAGCCTCCGTGGCCTTGGGCTGCTCGCCCGGGCCATGGGCCCGAGGAGTGGAGGCGACAGCTGGCGGCAGAGGCCCTGGCGTGGGCCTGGCCCCGGGGGCGCTTGGTAGTGGGCCTGCCCACGCTCCCTGAAGGACGGCGGCTCTGGTTCCCCTCAGATCGGGGAAAGTGCTGGGGCCCCAGACAGGACAGGACAGCTTGTGGGGTGCCTGGGCCGCCCCCAGCTCCCCTGCTGCCACGCGAGCCCTGGCCGGATGCGCGTCCGCGGGCGGGGGCAGGCGCGGGCTCTGACGGCCTCCCCTTCTCCCCAGTACGAGAACCAGGCCAAGTATCAAGGCCAGTGGGGGCAGCAGGGGCTGTACCGCTGCCCCCCCTTCTCTGACGTCGTGGGGCACACGAGCCTTCCCAAGCAGGACTTCAGGGCGCCTCGGGGATGGCACTGGCACGGGGATTGGATCGTGGAGCCGCAGAGGAGGTGAGGCCTGGGGGGGCCCCGCCGGAGGGTCTCGCCCTTTCACTGCCCAGGGGCAGCCCGGGGTGGTGGACACCGAGCCCCTGCGAGGGGCCTCCCACTGACCCACCTTGCCCAGAGAGGGTGACAGTGGCAGGGAGGGGCCAGGACGCTGCAGCCTGTGGGGACAGCGAGGTGTGCCGGGGCATGGGGTCTCGCCTCCCCCAGGCTCCTCCTGGACGTGGACATCAACCGGAGCCAGGTGCTGGAGGAGGTGTACGAGAACCAGCTCCGCGACCCCACGGGGGCCTGGGCGCCGGCCCCTGTCCCCAACACGGACGTGGTGAGCAAGGCTGCAAGGCCGCACACGGGGCGCCTCGGGGGCGGGGGGGGGCAGTCCTCAGGCGCAGCCCAGGCACGGTGGGCCCTGAAGACGGCTGTTGAGGAGCACGGGGGGAGGGGGCCTCTTCAAAGGGGGCGCACCCTGCAGGGGAGCATGTCGGCTTGAGCCACCTGCTGGACGGTGGGGACGTCCAGGCGGGGCCTGCGGCCCTGGAAATGTGGCTAGTGAGATGAGGAACCAAGCTGGAGATGGCGCTCAGTTTTCACTCAGCCTAAGTGGCTGGTGCCGCCGCTCTGGCCAGCACAGGCTGAAGCCCCTCCTGTCGTTGCCAGTCGCCCCTTTTTGACAAAGGAGGGAGCCAGTGCGGGCTCAGGATCTGGGCAGGCAGCATGCAGCTGGGGTCAGTCAGAGTTTGGTTTGTTGGTTTGTTTGAACTTTATTTTTGTACATTTAATACTTGAAAATATAAACAATTAAATACTAAAAAGGAAACATAGTTGAATAAAAACATACATTTCTCAATTAAATGTACTGGATACCTATAAATTTTTTTTTGAATCAAACTATGTTACAGAATGTATTTGGTTCACAGTAACGCATTCATACAGTGTTTGTCCTTTTGTGTCTGGCTTGCTTCACTCAACATAATGTCCTCCAGGTTCATCCATGTTGCCATATGCTTTATGACTTCATTTCTTCTTACAGCTGCATAATATTCCATCGTGTGAATAGACCACAGTCTGTTTATCCATTCATCTGTTGATGGACACCTGGGTTGTTTCCAGCTTTTGGCAATGGTGAATAATGTGGCTGTGAACATCGGTGTGCAGATGTCTGTTCGTGTCACTGCTCTCAGTTCTTCTGGGTATATACCCAGTAGTGGTATTGCAGGGTCACGTGGCAAGTCTATATTCAACTTCTTTAGGAACTGCCAAACAGTCCTCCACAGTGGTTGTACCATCCTGCATTCCCACCAACAGTGAAGAAGTGTTCATGTCTCTCCACATCCTCTCCAACACTTGTTCTCTGTCTTTTTAATAGTGGCCATTCTGATAGGTGTGAAATGATATCTCATTGTAGTTTTGATTTGCATTTCCCTAATCATGAGTGATGTTGAGCATTTCTTCATGTGTTTTTCTGCCATTTGTATTTCTTCTTTGGAGAAATGTCTATTCAAGTCTTTTGCCCATTTTTTAATTGGGTCATTTGTCTTTTTATTGTTGAGCTGTAACATCTCTTTATATATCTTGGATATTAAACCCTTATCAGATATGTGATTTCCAAATATTTTTTCCCATTGAGTTGGCTGCCTTTTCACCCCTCTGACAAAGTCCTGTGAGGTGCAAAAGTGTTTAATTTTGAGGAGGTCCCATTTATCTACTTTTTCATTTGTTGCACGTGCTTTGGATGTGAGGTCCAAGAAACCACCACCTACTACAAGGTCTTGAAGATGTTTCCCTACATTTTCTTCTAGTAGTTTTATGGTCCTGGCTTTTATATTTAGGTCTTTGATCCATTTTGAGTTGATTCTTGTATAGGGGGTGAGATAGGGGTCCTCTTTCATTCTTTTGGTTATGGATATCCAGTTCTCCCAACACCATTTGTTGAAGAGACTGTTTTTAAATACTGGGGATTGAACCCGGGACCTCGTATGCAGGAAGCTGGCAACCAGTGAGCCACATCAGCTCCCCTGAGTTGTTATTTTTTTGTTTGTTTGCTTGTTTTTGTTTTTAGGAGGCACCCCGGGACCTCTCATGTGGGAAGCAGGTGCTCAACCACTTGAGCCACATCTGCTCTCCACTATTTTGGTTTTTTTTTTAAGACTTATTTTATTTATCCTCCCACTCTCCATTGTTTGTGCTCGCTGTCTCATCTCTGAGTCCATGTGTTGTGTGCTCGTCTTCTTTAGGAGGCACCGGGACCCTAACCCGGGACCTCCCATGTGGGAGGCAGGCACTCAATAGCTTTAGGCACCTCCGCTTCCCACTATTTGGTTTTCATTGTAATTATTGTTCTCATTTCCTACTGACTTTCCACTTACAGTGGGTTTTAGAGTTCCCCTTTTAAAGTACATTTATTTCAAGTTCAGAAAGGCAAGTGAGTAAAAGCACGCTAAGTGAGCACACGGTGGCATCGGGCGCGGGAAGCGCCGTCTGGCCAGGGGTGGGCCCTGTGGGTCTGGAGCCCTGCGCCCACCGCACGTGCGCAGGGAGCAAGTGAAGGTGGCGCCTTTCTCGCTCGGACCCCCCTGCTCTCCCTCTCTGCCCCCCGTCAGAACGGGAAGGCTGTGGAGCCCCGGGAGAAGGTGCAGTGCCCCGACGGCTGGCACATCAAGAAGAACTGGATTGTGGAGCTGAACCATGCGGTGGACAACGAGGGTCTGTCCTGCGGCCCCGGGCGGGGGAGGGGGCGCGGGCGGGCGCCGGGGTCCACAGCCTCGCCATGGCCGTGGGCCCTGCGCAGAGTCAGGCTTGGCGGGTGCCGGGGAGGGAAGCCTGCCCCGGGGAAGGGGGCCTGGGCCAGGCCCGGCTCTGACCCGCCGCCGGCGTGGTCTTGCGCCAGCTGCCGCCCGCCCGCCCCAGGGCGCTCAGGGCCAGGGGCCGGGCCGCGGGGGAGCCCCTGCGCCCTCGGCCTCAGCCGTGGCCCGCGCCCCGCGCCCCGCAGGCTGGGAGTACGGCGTGGGGATCCCGCCGTCGGGGCAGCCGCAGGTCTGGAACTCGGTGGACAAGACCTACTACTCGCGCCGCCGGCGGCGCTGGGTGCGCCTGCGCTACCGCAGCCCGCAGAAGCGGAGCCTGGAGCAGGAGACCCTGTCGTTCCTGCAGATGGTAGGGGCGCCCCGGCCGCCGCCCGCAGCTGGCCCAGCCTGGGGCGCGGCGGGAGCGGACGCGACTCTCCTGCCCCCAGCACAGGCCCGGCCTGACCGAGGACGACCAGGAGGGCTGGGAGTACGGCAGCTTCGGCTCCAAGTTCCACCTGAGCCCGCAGCCCGAGAGCCAGTTCCGCCGCCGCTGCTGGCACCGCAGGATGGTCCCCAACAAGGACAGGGCCGTGGCGCCCATCTTCCTCCTGGAGGGGTCCCTGGTAAGGCCCCTGGGGGGCGGCGGCCCTGCCTGAGGGGGGGCCTGTGGGAGGCGGTGGTCTGGGCCTGTGGGGGGCGGTGGTCTGGGCCTGGCCCCAGGAGCCTCCGGCCCACCCTGGGCACAGGACGTGGACCAGAAGCTCGAGGCCAAGAGGAAGAAGGAGAGGGAGGAGGAGGAGGAGGACACCCTGGCCCTCATCAGCTGGAACCGACTGGGCCTGGACTTCTGGAGGAGCTCGGCTGAGAGTGCCCGGCCCCCCAACATGCCTTTCATCTACTGCGTCTTCAACAGTGAGCGCTTGGTCGAGCCCCCGGCGGCCCCGGGGCCCCGCACCTGAGGGCAGGGGGGCAGTGCTGCGCCGTGCACAGGGGTGGACGCCTGCTCTCCTTCCCAGGGCCCCACTACTACCAGCTCTTTTGCTACATCTACCAGGCCCGAAACCTGTCCAGCCAGAACCAGGCATTCCAGGGTAGGTGGCGGCAGCCTCTCCCCCAGCCCCAGGGCCCTGATATGTGTCGAGGATGAGGGTGACAAGCGGGGGGGGGGGGCGGTGAGCCGGCCGCTGGGGGACCACAGGGAACGGGAGGGGAGCAGCAGAGGCAGCCCCAGGCCGTGCATTTGAGGAGGGGTCACTACCAGCCACGGTGCAGACCCCGAACTGTGCAGACCCTGCCAGGCACCCCCTCTCTGTGAAGCCAGCCTCAGAGCTGGCCGGCGAGACGTGTGGGCAGCCAAGTGCCGAGCTGCCCACCCCGAGGAGGGCTGCTGGTCTCTGCATGTCTGGCCCAGCGGTGGCAGCCCACGGAGAGGGCAGCGCCGGGGGCAGCTGCAAGACACGCGGTCCCCTCCTGCCCCAGGGCCCTTCATCCGCGCCATCTTCCTGAACCACAGCCAGTGCACGCAGGCCCTGAGGGGCTCCACGGCCCCCACGTGGAGCCAGACGCTCATCTTCCAGCACCTCCTCCTGTACGAGAACCCTGTGGACACCAAAGAGAGCCCACCGGTCGTGGTGCTGGAGCTGTGGCAGCGGGAAGCCCAGGCAAGGACATGCCTTACGGTGCGGTGGGGGTTTGACTTCAGAGGAAACACCCGGAAGGCGTCCCAGTGTGCCAAAGAGTCACCTGCAGGGCCCAGGGGAGGAGTGGGGCCTGCCAGTGTGGCCTCTACGTCCTGCAAACCTCGACTCCCCTCCAGGGCAAGGAGAGCTTGTGGGGACGGAGCACGTGGTCCCCAGTGGTATGGCTGGAGCTCCAAAACCGGACCCTGCCCCCGCTGCGGTGGCACCCGCTTGTCAGAAGGTTGGGGGAGGAAGAGGGCGAGATCTTGGCGTCCTGTGAGCTGATCCTCGAGACCCAGGTACTGGGAGGGCGGGCCTGGCTGGCACGTGAGTGCCAGTGCTGCCCGTGCCCCCAGCCCCAGGGAAGCCTGGGCTCAAGCAGCAACCCCGACTCTCCCCGTGGAGGTCTGGGGCCTCCTCAGCTGAGCCCTGCCCTCCCACCCCACCCCTCCAGAGTCTGAGAGAGAGGATCCCACCCTTCCTAAGCGTCCCCTGGAAGGACGGGGTCCACCTCCTGCCCAGGGGCATCCAGCCCACACTGAGGAAGATGGCAATTGAGGTGAGGAGGGGCTTGGGGGCACAGGCGCCCCCACAGCCACCTGCAGTGCTGCCGTGTGCTACCCGCCCCCCTCCCCGGCCTCCCTGACACCTGAGCCGAAGCTCGGGCAGAGGAGGGAAGGGAGGGAAGAGCTGAGCTGCTAGTGTTATAAACATTTTAATGCACATCCCCACAGTGCACAGCGGACACAGGGCTTCAGCGGCCCCCGTAGCACCTGAGCCCCCCAGCGCCCCCTGATCATTTTTCAGATGGGAACCTGAGGCTCAGTGGCCCAGGGACCAGGTGGCAAAGCCCAAGGGGCCCAGCCCTGCCCGACGCTGAATGCCAGGCAGACAGCAAAAGATGGTCAGGTCCCCGGGTCGGGAGCCTCCGAGACCAGGCGGCCTGGGGGGTTCACGCTCTGGGCCGAGGCCTGGTGATCAGGGGCGTGCGTTCCCGGGCTGCTCAGGGCCTGGCAGCTGAGGGCGAGCTGGGCTACTACGTGGCCATGGAGTTCCAGGGGGCACTGTCAGCATAGAGAGACGTCTGGGGAACCCCTGAAAAGCCCGGGGCACCCCGCTTCTGCGGGCCGAGAAGCAGCCAGCCTCACGGCCACCCCTGTCCTGGCAGATCCTGGTGTGGGGCCTTCGGAACCTAAAGAAGGTGCGCTCTCCCCAGCTCCTGGTGGAATGCGGAGAAGAGTCTCTGCAGACGGAGCCCATCGCGGACTTCCAGAACAACCCCAACTTCCCCCAGTCGACCCTCTTCTTCACAGTGGTGAGGGCCTCGGGCGGGGCGGGGCCACCCCTCCTCTAGGGAGGACTCAGCCTGCTCTGCTGTCCACAGTTCATGCCGATGGAGGAGGCCTACGCCCTGCCCCTGCTGGTGAAGGTGCTGGACAACCGGGACTTCGGCCAGCAGGCTGTGGTGGGCCAGGCCACCATCAGTTCCCTGCAGCCCTACTTCTGTGACCCCTGGGCGGGCTACAGGCCCCCAAAGCCCCCAGGTGCGCCCCGCCTCCTCTCCTCTGGCCGGGCCTCCCCTTGGTGGGCCTCCACCTCACCTCCCCCGCTCCGGGGTTCACGCCGGCACTTCCTCCACACAGAGCTGCCCGCGAAGACGGCAAAGCAGCAGCCAGAGGTGAGTAGAGCACCTGGGCCCCTCGTCCCCCAGCAGGGGCTCCGACAGCCGCGGGCCGGGGGGAGGCCCGACGTTCACCCGGGCTCCTGAGCCGTGGCTGCACTTTGGCACCACCCGGGAGCTCTAAACTTGACGGCCAGGTCACGCTCGGAGCCGGGGCGTGACAACTGCTGGGGGCCGGGCCAGGGCATGAGTTTTTCCCCAAACCCCCCACCCACGTAGGCGACTCCAACCTGCTTCCAAAGTTCAAAACTGCTCCAGGGCAGCACCTGCCAACTGGCATGCCTGGGAACTATCTGGGCATCTGGGTCAAAAGCAGATTCCGACCCGGGCGGGTCTAGAGGTTCGGGGTTTCTGAGCTCCTTCTAGGGTTCGGGCTGCACCTGGAGGCCAGGACAGAGCTCTGCCTGCCCTCCTTGCCCCAGCCCCGTGTCTGAAGGTCCGAGTTTAAAGGCTCGTGTCTGTGAAGAGCCTGCGAGCACCGGGGCCGGCAGTGAGCCACGGGCCCCCCCCTCTCCTGGGGAGGCTGCCGGCCTCACCTTGCGCCTTGCTCTTGTCTCTCAGCTCCTAGAATACTTCCACGAGAAGTTCTGGTTCAAGTCCAGCAAAGCCGAGGTGACCGAGGGGTGGGAGGCAGCAGGACCGGGGCAGAGAAAGGCTGCCGTGCCGCCCCCAGCAGCAGGGCCACAGCTGCCCGCTTCCCTGCCAGGATGAGTATGAGCACGACGTAGACTGGTGGAGCAAGCTGTTCTGGGCCACCGACCACACCCACCTGTCCTCCAAGTACAAGGACAAAGACTACCACACGCTCAAGGTCTCGAGGCCCCTGGGGGTGGAGGGTAGTGTCGGAAGAAAGGCCAGCACACCGCGCCTGGATTCCAATGCAAACTGTCAAGTGGGGGCTCCTTGGGGCTGCCCCTCCTGAAGCAGGCAGCGCTGGCCCCTGGGCCACTGACTGGGCAGGTGCTGGGGACCAAGACGGGGAAGCTGGTGGCCCTGCAACCCCTCGTCCTGGGAATGGCGCCCTCAAGCCAAACCTGGGCGGCCCCCCACCAGCCCGGGCCCTGTGCCCGCCCGCAGGTGTATGACTGCGAGCTGGAGGCCGTGCCAGAGTTCCAGGGCCTGCAGGACTTCTGCCAGACCTTCAGACTCTACCAGGAGCAGCCCGTGCTGGACAGCCCTGTGGTGGGGGAGCTCAAGGTGCCTCTGTGGCCCTCTCGCGCTCACGCCGGGAGTCGGGGCGGGGGGCTGCCCTTGGCAGGGACGGACGCCTTCCCTCGCACTCTCAGCTCGGTCCCAGGCTGCTCTCCCGAGGCCTCAGGCCCACTGCCCGCTGCCCCCCCACCCTAGCTGGCCCCGGGGGCCCTCCCGGAGGGCCCCTGACAGCCCCTCCCCAACACACGCAGGGCCTGTTCCGCATCTACTCGTTTCCCGAGGACCCCAAAGCCCTCAAGCCCCCGCGCCAGTTCCTGGTCTGGGCGGACCGCGAGAGCTGGCCGCAGCAGTGCCTGGTGCGCGTGTACGTGGTGCGCGCCGTCAACCTGCAGCCCCAGGACTACAACGGCCTGGTAACCGGGGCCAGCCCCGCCCCGAGGGCCGCCCCAGGCGCCGCGGCTTCCCCGCCCCCTCCCTGACCACTGCCCGTGTCCCTCACCCCCAGTGCGACCCGTACGTGATCGTGAAGCTGGGGGACAAGACGCTTGGCAACCGGAACAAGTACCAGCCCAACACCCTGGACCCCATCTTCGGCACGTGAGCTGGCCCGCCCCGCCCCAGCTCCGGCGGGGGGGGCCCCGCACCCCTGTGGTCTTAGGCACGCCGGCCGCGTAGCAGGTGCAGGGCGAACGGGGAGGGCTGCTTCCCGCTACCTCACTGTCCTCCTGGAAAGGGGGCCCAGAGGCCAGGCCCAGGGCCACCAAAAGGTCTCCTGACTTCCAGCGGTACAGGGCGAGGTGACCGCCTCCCTACCAGGATGGAGAATGGGGCGGAGCACAGCCCTGGGGCTGAGGGGTGAGGTGCCAGAGAGGGAAGCAGGGAGACAGCGGGGAGCCTGGGGCTCTGGGCGCCCCCAGCCAGCCTGCAGGCGCCAGCTCCCTCCCCCTAGGATGTTTGAGCTGAGCTGCACCATCCCTCTGGAGAAGGACCTAGAGATCCAGCTGTACGACTTTGACCTCCTTTCACCTGATGACAAGATCGGAACCACAGTCATAGACCTCGAAAACCGACTCCTGTCTGGCTTTGGAGCTCGCTGTGGGCTCTCCAAATCCTACTGCCGGTGAGTGGACCTGGGGTTGCAGCCACCCCCGGTCATCCCGCCGCCCGGAGCAGATGGGACGCCCCTCCCCACCTCTCCACAGGTCAGGGCCCTTCCGCTGGCGGGACCAGATGCACCCAAGCACCCTCCTAGAACGCCACGCCAAGCGCAAGGGGCTGCCGCCACCCCTGTTCAACAGCAAGGACGACTCCGTGGTTTACAACGGGCAGCTCTTCAAGCTGCAGAGCTTTGGTGAGCAGCAGACCTGGGCCTCCAAACGGGGGTGGGGGGCACGGTAGGACAAGGAGAGACGCCCGGGTTAGGGGGCGTCCCTTCCCCTCTCTTCCTCTTACACGGGGCCGAGGGAGCGGGGAGAGGGAAGGCTCACGTCCTTCGGCCGCCTCCCTCCAACCAGAGCCCGAGCCCCCCACGGCTCAGAATCTGGGACCCAAAAAGGAGCGCCTGGCGCTGTACCTCCTCAACACCCAGGGGCTGGTGCCCGAGCACGTGGAGACGCGCACGCTGTACAGCGACAGCCAGCCGGGCATCGACCAGGTGAGGCCAGGGAGGGCCGGGCCGGGAGCTGGGGGACCCCATCCAGGACAGAGCCCACAGGGGAGGGGGAGGAGAGGCGGAGCTGGAGAAAGCCCGGGCCATGCGGCTGCAGGCCTCACGCCGCCTCCCGCAGCCGCCGGGCCCCCCAGGAGGGCTACACGCGCCCCCGCTCCTGAACGGAGGCTCATTCTTCAAACCCCTCCGGCTGGCCCCGTGTCCTACAAGCAGTGTCCTTTGCTGAGGGTTCTTTCAATCCCTGTCATTAAACCTGCTTTCTCCAGGTCGGGGGTGAAGGAAAGGACCCTTCTCTATTTGCCAGTGTTGGCAGCGCCGCCCTTCCCCCCCGCCCCCGCCCCGTCCTCTGTGGACATGTCTCCTGAGCCTGTGGTCTGGGGGTTGGCTTGCTCCTGTTCAGGCCAAGCCCCTCCTGGAGCCCCATCCTAAGGGGCACTGACCCTCTGGACCCAGGAGCAAGGCCCCCGGCCTCAAAGCCACCCACATCCCTGCCAACGTCACGGCACCGTTCTCCCCGCCACCGAAAGAACCAGGGTAGCTGCTGGGGCCATGCCACCTTGAGGCACCTCTGCCCTTGCTGGGGCCGGGACACGCCAGGCACAGCCTCGCCTGAGCGTGCAGCCTGGGGGGGCAGGGCTGTGTGCTGGGGGGGCTGGCAGACCCCGACCAGCTAACCCTGCCCGCTTAGGGGAAGGTGCAGATGTGGGTGGACATCTTCCCCACGATGCTGGGGCGTCCTGGCCCCCCCGTCAATATCAGCCCCAGGACACCAAAAAGGTGAGTGACAGCCATTCTCCGGCCCCTCCCCTGCCCGGCTCTGAACACCTAGGTGCTAACGCTTTCCCTCTACTGGGAACCCTACTGGGAACCCTGGGCGCTAAGGCCCCCGGGCAGGAGAGCTAAGGCGAGTGTGGAGGGCAGCCCCCCAGGCCCCTCTGCACGAGGCTTGGCTGGGGCGTGCCTCAGCAGAGCCTTAGCGCATGGCGGCTGCAGGTACGAGCTGCGCTGCATCATCTGGAAAACCGAGGACGTGGACCTGCAGGACACCAACCTGAGTGGCGAGAAATCGAGCGACATCTACATCAAAGGGTGAGGGCAGGGGCCAGGGCCCGCGCTGCGTCCCTGCTGCTGGGGCCCGGCCCACTCCCACCCGCACTGGCCGGCCCGGGCTGGGGACGGTGCAGCGGCCGTGGGTGAAAAGCCCTTGGCCCAGGTGGCTGTTCGGGCTGGAGGAGGACGTGCAGACAACGGACATCCACTACCACTCGCTGACCGGGGAGGGCAACTTCAACTGGCGTTTCATCTTCACCATGGACTACCTGGCAGCAGAGCACGTGTGCGTCCAGAGACAGAAGGTGCCCGGCCTGTGGGGCAGGGGCATGCGGGGGCTCGTCCCTCCCGAGGCTGACCCCTCCTCCAGTGGAAGGCTGGGGTGCCGAGGACCCCAGAAGGCCCAGCCCAAGGCCCTCTCCTGCCCCCCCCCAGGCCTACATCTGGAGCCTGGACCCCACCACGACCAAGTTCCCAGCACGACTCATCATCCAGGTCTGGGACAACGACATCTTTTCCCCCGACGACTTCCTGGGTGAGACCTGGGTGCAGGTACAGTCCCCGACCATGTGCGGGGAACTTCTCCGTGCTGATGGCGCTTCTCTGGGCGCAGGGGTCCTGGAGCTGGATTTGTCTGACATGCCCCTCCCTGCCCGGCACGCCAAGACATGCTCCATCAGGATCGTGGACCCCAGCCCCAGGTGGCCCCACCTCCAGCCCCGCAAGCACGTCAACCTCTTCAAGATGAAGACCGTGACCGGCTGGTGGCCTTGCCAAGTCCTCGACGGTGGCAAATGGCGCTTGTCGGTAGGTGCTGGGGAAGGTGTCTCGACTTTGGGGAACTCCAGTTAAAGCCCCAGCCCCTTCCCTTTAGCGATTCTGCTCCTGCTATTTGAACTTGGGCTCCCCCGCCAATGGTGTCTGTAGGGCAAGGTGAAGATGACGCTGGAGATGCTGACACAAAAGGATGCCCTCATCAAGCCAGCTGGGCGAGGCCGGACAGAACCCAACCAGTACCCGAAGCTGCACCCGCCCCTGTGAGGGCCCTGCGGGCCACGGGCACCTCGGCTGTCTTTTGGGTGGTGTGGTGACCCGGGGGCCTCCAGTAGAGGGGACTGCTCCCTGCCATCCCATGGCAATGCCCAATTACACCCGGCAGGAGGGTGCCGGGGGGGTTGGCTTCTGGAAGAGAGCTCCCTGCTCTGGGTTCTTGAACTGAAGCCCCCCAACCTCCCCGCCTACAACAGGCGTGACGACAACTCTCTGCTGTGGCTGCACTCGCCTCTGCAAAGCTTCTGCAGCATCCTCTGGAAGCGCTACCGCCTCAGGATCCTAAGCTTCTTTGTCGTACTGTTTCTGGTGATCATGCTCTTCAACTTCATATACTCGACTCCGGTGAGTGCCAAGCGCGGGGGCAGCCCGGAGGAGCTGGGGGCTCTAGGGACATGGCTCCAAGGCTAACTGTGCTGCTCTCTACAGAACTACATGGCCTTGAACTGGATCAGACCCCACCTCCGGATGTCCATTATCCACTGAAGCCGCCAGCACCCCCCTCCCAGAGCCCAGGCGCCGGAAGCCCTCCAGGGACCCTGCCGCAGTGTCCCACCGGGAGCCCTGGGAGGGGCTGGGGATGTTCAGGCTGTTCCGTTCAGGACCCCGAGTTGTCACTTTCAAATCATTCTGAAATAGCAGGTTTTGTAACTGGGAGTCATGCTGTAATTTGGATTTTTGGAAACCCCAAGACGAAACTCACAAAGACCAGGAGCAAATGCCATCCTCACGCCCCATGCCTTGTCCTCAGGCCTGCCTACACTGAGAGGCTCTGAGGTCAGAGGAGAGCGAAAGGCTGCTGCCGGCAGGGAGCTGGCTCTCGCCCCACGTGTCCTCACACACAAGCAGCACACTAAGGACCTAACATTTGCTCCTCCAGGGGCACCCGAGCCATACGTGGCTCCACCCACCACAGGAAATGTGGTTTCTAGAGCAGAAGAGCTGGGGCAGGGCAGACGATGCAGGCGGGCAGGGGGCTTTCCTCAGCCACATGCTCCTCTTGGCAGCTCTGCGTGGGTGGAGGCGCCTCTCGTGTCTTCCCCGCCCTCTTTAAAAAGCTGCCAGGAGGCCACGAGCTGGAAGCACGAGAAACCCTCCTCCTCCGTCACTGCCCTGCCGTGGCGAGAGGCCACCCAGGTCTTCCCACCACTCAGGCCTTCCAGTCTCCCCTCGAGCCCAAAAAAGACAAAAGAGCCATTTGATTTCAGTTCTACCTGGTCCTATGGCCAAGCTCTTGGTCACATTTGTTCTCGGGCACCCTGGAGCCACTCTGCTGGCCACTGCTGTGGGAAGGACGGCGTTTCTGCCCCACTTGTAATCCCACTGCGGGAAAGCACCACAGCCTGACATGATGCTGAATGAAACACACGGGGAAGGCTAGAAGGCAGCTGTAGAGCACAGACACCCACCCCCACCAAGGCTGACCCTCCTTTCCTCTGGGCTGAGCCGACGGCTTCCTGGACCCAGGAAAAGGCAGAGCAAAGCTCAGGAAAAAGGCCTGGGCCTTCCCCAAATACCCAGGGAGGGCAGGACGCCAAGTCAGAAGCTGGTCTGGCTGCCGTCACCATCTGAAGAACTTCCTGGGCTGCAGAAGTAGGCGGCTAAGAAGGCCACAGGGCCCCCAGCCTCAGGGAGACGCTGGCCTGGGAACCAAGGTAATCCGGGGCGGGCAGGTGAGCAGCATGTGACCTCTGGTCAGTTAAGGCAGCAGAAAAGGTGGACGCCTACAGGAGACCTTCAGGCACGGACGAGGAGGGCCTTCTGCTCCCAGATGTGCAGCGCGAGAGCAGCAGAGGCGAGCGTCCTCCTGGAGCAGCCAAGCCCAGGCTGCAGGGGCGAGCTTCCCATGTCCTCACCACGCAGAGCAGGGCTCCCGGCAAACTCCAAACAGGCAGGATCATTTCCACGGGCTCAGACCACACAGCATGTGTGAGCTGCCATGTCCACAACAGCCCCAGGGGCCTGCCAGACAGCAGAGACCAGAGCAGGGGCCAGAGCAGAGCCCTCCCCACTGGCCATGTGAGGAAGCAAAGGTCAGTGAAACAGACGCTGTTCTGCCACCCCAGGACGCTTGTCCAGCTCAGGTCACTTGTAGAGAGGACAATGGACGGGGTGGGAGAGGAGGCAGCAAAGAAGTACTCATCCTGATTTCCAAGGAAAGCGCCTTGTGTTGACAGAGACTCAGGCAAAACCAGTGTTTTCACATGATCGTGACGGAGACTTAGGCAAAAAGCAACATCCAACGACTAGACGGCCAGAAGGTGTGAGGAGTCAGCAGTGTCCTATTCTTTGGGGATTTCTGGACGTAGCACATGGGCCCTCGAGTCCCACAGACGGGCTCTGTCCTGTGACCCTGCAGCATGACGGCTATGCCCTCCCCACCATGCTGTGCTCCAGCCGGAAGGCCTGCAGGGAAGGCCCCTCAGCACTGCCCTGGGGGCTTCCTGCAGCAGTCAGAGGTCAGAGGTCCCCAAGCACTGGCCTGCTTTCAAAGCTCCAGTGACGCAGAGTCCCCAGTCAGCTGCTGCAGCGGCACTAGCCGCAGGAGGGCTCAGTAGAAGTGCTTTCGGCTTTGTTCCTGCCATTTGTTGTAGAGTATGACACCAATGACAATGGCAAACACAGAAATCACCAGAGAGAAAAAGACAATGAGGAAGAGGGCCAGGCCGCTCAGAGGAGGCAGTGGGGCTGTCACTGGGGAAGCAAGAGAGAAGCAAGTCAGAAACAGGGGTGTCTACCCAGCAGGGGAGGGCCAGCCGCCAGGCTAAGTCCCCAGTTTCTGATGCCCACTTTTTCCAGATGCTGCAATCTAAGAGCTTAGCAGCAAAGGGGACACACACGGGAACTGTTCTTTCTATGTGATTTCTTGGTAAACCTAAAACCACTCTAGTTTTTAAAAAATGGTAAAAGAAAAAACGAGTAGCCCTCCTTGCTACTCATCACAGGTGCAAATGCTCCATCATCAGAGGAAAACCCCGGAGGCAGCCTGCAAGCTACACGCAGAAGCCGCCTTGGATCCCATACAGCTCTGCAGCCCCCTCCCCAGCCAGGCAGCCGGCCCCCACGCCCCCATGCTCACTTGCAGGTAGCTTCAGATTGTCCACCGAGGGCAAGAACACATCTCGATGCAGCTGCTCCTCCTCAGGGGTTCTCTCCACTGTCAACTCAAACAGCTTCAGGGAGATGACATCGTGATTGTCTAGAGAAGAAAAGAACGAGCTGCCTGGGAGTCGGAGCCTCTGAGCCACTGCTAACTAGCAGTGACCTTGAAGTAGAGAAACTGAAACCTGTTTTCTCTTCTAAAAATAAGGACGGGGAACATATGCTGTATTTAAGTTTTTATTAACAAGCATGCATTACCCGTGCAATTAAAAAATTAAGAGATAACATGTACAGAAACGAAATCCCTCATCAGATGTAAAACCTCCGCAGTCAGAGGAGACACAGGAGCACAGCAGCTTCCCTCAGTGACAACAGGAAAGGGTGTCCCGCAGCAGCCGAGTGGCCAAGGACAGGCCACAGCTGCAACGCGGACAAATCCTCCCTGTTGGACTCTGCCTCTTTCTCTGCAACTCCTCGCAAATGTGACCCTGAATCCCACTAGTACCGGAGAAAGGAGAGAACTTAAGAACTTTGAAGTATCAATAGACGCTCATAGAGTTAAGCCTATCTGATGTGCTTCACCCAACTTTGTCCAGTGGGAGACTATCAAGTTGGCTCCTAAGTCATTTCGACGTGAACCCAGAAGCTATTGATGTCTTTCTTGCTTTACTGGGACATTCTAGCATCATTTTGTGCATTTCCTGCTCTAGACCTGTGTTCTAGTTTCTCCGGCTGCTCAAGCAAGTACCCGGAAATGGGTCCACTCAAACAAAGGGAATTTATTAGTTGACGGCTGTGAAGCTGAAGTTCAAATCAAGGCGTCAGCAAAGTGATACTCTCTCCCCAAAGACTGAGGCGTTCTGGGCTGGCTGCTGGCGATCTCGGCTCCTCTGTCATGGCCAGGCCCATGGCAGCACCTCCTGGTCTCTGCCTTCTCTTCTGGGTTCCATTTCATTTTCTTGCTCCCTGTGGCTTTCATGTCTGCTTTTCACTCCCCTTAAAAGGGCTCCAG
>JAKSZT010032066.1:297423-333205 GCA_026826555.1 Tolypeutes matacus | reverse complement strand
GGCATCTGGTTAGTTTGTATTTTACTTAGATGCTCTATCTCTTTCTCTTTTATGGGGTTTTAGTGGCAGGAGGCTGTGAGTTACCACTGCTCTTTGATTTTTGGCTCAACCTTGATTGTTAGGATTGTTCTGCTGGTTGCTCAAAACTGGGCACTGGACCCAGTAATTGGTTGTAGAGTCGTTTCCTAGGGCCTTGGGCAGGGAGCCTATAGAGGCCAGGAAAAGCCTCTCTTACTTATTAATTTTCTTGTGTGCACTTCCTTGGTCTGCCAGGAGATGGCGCTTGTTGGCAGCTGTCAATTCAATGCCTGGTCGGAGCGTATTTGTTGTGACACAGACCAGATCAATGTGATAGAGCTTCCTGTCTGGGGGCTAAGAGCCCTGTGATTCAAACTTTCTGAGACAGTTCTCCAGACTTCTCTGGTAGTGCCCCCCTTTTCCCAGCTAGGAAATATTTCCACTCCCTTCTGAATCCTCAACAATCAGTCCCTGTTAGTAGAGGAGGAGATTGGGAGGTTTGTATATCTTTAGCCCCTTGCAGGCTCCAAGGCAAACAATGGCGAAGCCCCACCCAGCCTGGAAGGGCTCTCGGGACAGGGCAGACCAAACCTGGGAGTCCAAAGCAGGGTCAGCCCCAGGCTCTCTCTCCCCTCTCCCGTGGTGTCCTCAACAATTAGTCCAGGCTAGAAGAGAGGGAGGTTGCGCGGGTCGGATTTCTCCAGTCCTTTCTAGGCTCCCAGGGCAAACCGCTGTGTTGAAGGGTCCGTGGGGCTCTGCAGCCCAAATTTCAGGTCCGAACCTGAGTCAGCCTAAGGCTGTGTTCCTCTCTCTCCCCTTTCCGGGAGTGGCAGATCCCTGAAGCCCCCTTTGTCTGTGGTCGCAGGCCCAGGGGCCCAAGAATTCTGAAGAGTGTGGGGGAGGGTGCCGGCAGCAGCAGAAGCTGCTACTTGCAACTCACAGTTCTGTAGTCGCCGTTTCCCTCTTCTGTCCCTCTTTCCTCTGGTTGGTGTGCAGCCTTCACCTGCAGTCCTAAACCCTAGGAGATCTTTTTCGGGGCTGTTTCAGCTTGAACTCTAGCTATTTTTCTGGAGAAGAGATTCCCGTGTCTTACTAGTCCGCCATCTTCCCGGAAGTCTGTCTGGTTCTTTTGTTTAAGAGGCATTATGCTGTTAGCTGCGAGGAGAGACCAGGCCGCACTCTCCACACTTAGCCTGGAAACCTCGGCTAAACAGATAAAAGTTCATCACTTTTAAGTTCCACTTTTAATCCGACATCGAAACTCAATTTTGCCAAATTCACTGCCACTTTATAACAAGGAATGCCTTTCTTGCAATTTCCAATAACACATTCACCATTTCCTTCTAAGGCCTCACTGGAAGTCCCTTTAACATCCATGTTTTCTACCAGCAGTCTCTTCAAAGCTATCTAGTCCTTTTCTATCAAGCGCCTCACAATGCATCCACAATTAGTCTCTACCCTCCATCAGATTCCAAAGCCTTTTACATGTTATTAGGTATTTGTCAAAGCAGCACCCCAATTTCCAGTACCAAAAACTGTTTTGATGTCCTAGCTGCTAAAACAAATAGCACACAATGGGTTGGCTTAAATAACAGGAATTTCTTGGCTCATGGCTTCAGAGGCTGGAAGGCTGCTTCCTCCTGGGTTTGGGACCTTTGGGGCTGGCTGGCAATCTTGGGTTTCCTTGACTTTTCCATCACATGACAATGCACATGGCAGCATCTCTTTCTCTCTTGGGTTCCGCTGACTTCTAGGTTCTGGTTGCTCCCCATGGCTTCTCTTTCTGTGTCCAGTGTCCTTTGCTGATATGGACCTCAACCATATTGGATGAAGGCCCATCCGCCCTCCAATTGGATACCTTAAGTAATACCACCTTCTAAGATCCTACCTACAGATGGGTTCACCCCACAGGACAGGGGTGGGGCTGTGAACACTGCTTCTGTGGGGGGGGCAGCATTCACTCCCTAACATAAGCGTTCAAGAAGTGTGGTGTATAAAAACTACATGCAGGGAGGCGGCTGTGGCTCAATCAGTGGGGCTCCCGTTTACCATATGGGGG
The DNA here is from genome assembly GCA_026826555.1 of Tolypeutes matacus. Lineage (NCBI taxonomy): Eukaryota > Metazoa > Chordata > Mammalia > Cingulata > Chlamyphoridae > Tolypeutes > Tolypeutes matacus. The sequence goes on along the minus strand of JAKSZT010032066.1, from coordinate 331,128 downwards.
GCCTCGGGTTCGATTCCCGGGGCCTCCTGGTGGGGGCAGGCCCGCCTGCACGGTGTGGTTGGCTGACCCGGCGAGCATGGGCAGGAAGGGGGGGATAAATGAATAAATAAATAAAATCTTTAAAAAAAAAAAAAAAACTACATGCAATTGTTCAGAAAATGGACAGACGGATGGAGATAGACAAGACAGACAGATGGAGAGAATGATACAGCAAATGTGGCAAAATGCTGAAACTGGTGGATCTGGGTGCCTCTGAAAATAGGGGCATGCTGGAGCTCTCTGTATGGGATCTGCATTATTTTTGTGTTTGAGAATGTTTCAAAGTAACAAGTTAAAAAAAGTTTGAACTAAAAGGGAAGTCGGCATTATCGGAAGGATGGCAGGGTCAAGGAAATGCTGTTAAGAAAAGGGAAAGCGAGCACATCAGTAGGTGGGAGGACAGGCACTTGACTATAGAAAGGGGCAACAGGAAGTGGGAAGCAACGGGCCCAAAACACAGACTGAAAGAGCTGGGCTGTTAAAGAGACAGACACTGCTTTCTACTAGCAGTGACAGAGACAATTACACTCGGAAATCCCAGGTCTGAGGTTTTTAGGGGATCTGGATGTAAGAGCACAGAAAGAGAAACGTGTTCAGGGCATTTTCTTCCCAGAGCACTGTTTGTCTGGTTCTTCCCTCTGAGAAACCTCCCCAAGGCCTGAGTGTGAGATGTGACCTCAGTCACGTCAAGTAAAGAGTGCACGTGGTTGCAAATATCCTTGACCTGATTTTGTGATAATCAGGGTAGGCTGGACATTCACTATATTAGAAACCATGCATGTGTCCCCAGACCTAGTTTTTCTCCCTAGGTCTGGTTTTTAGAATGCTGGTGATAAACTAAGCCTGATTTATTATATGACCATCCTGTATGGAAAAAGACTGTAACTTTGGGTACATTTGGTCAACCTTAAGAGATATAGCAGGGGGGCAGATGTGGCTCAGGTGGTTGGGTGTCTGTCTCCCATATGGAGGGACTTGAGTTCAATCCCCGGGACCTCCCGGTAAAAATTAAAAAAAGAATATAGAAGGTGTGTGGGCCGCCAGGCCCCATTCACAGGTGCACCACCAGGCCCCGCAAGCCACACAGCAAGATGATAACGTAACAAGAGAGTGACACAAGGGAGAGCCAAGATGAGATGCACCAGAAAACTAGGAACTAAGGTGGTGCAGGCAGTAGGACGCCTCTCTCCCACATCGGAGGTTCTGAGGATTGAATCCCAGTGAAGACAGGAGGTGAAGGATGAGAAGAGAGGGCAGGAAATGGACACAGAGAGAGTTGCTCAGCAAATGGACACAAAAACAGCAAAAATGGGGGGGGGATGGATAAAAGTAAATAAATAAATCCTTAAAGAATGTATAGGGGAGGAAGATACGGACTATGGTTAGTAGTAATACTTTGACGATGCTCTTTCATGATTTGTTAACAAATGTTTCACAACAATGCAGGGTGTTTGTGGGGGGATGATGTGTGGGAGCCCTGTACGATGTTATGCATGTTTGTTTTGTTAAGTTCACAATGTTTACTGAACACTCATAGTTTATGTATGTTCATGTATGAATGGTATACTTCAATAAATTGTTTTAAAATAAAACAATAATTAAAAAAAAAAAAAAAAAAACAGTACACGTGGCAGTACCTGAGAGATCCCCAGTGATGGAGGAGGTGCCAAAGTAGTAGCCCCGGGGCAGGCGGACCCCAGGCACCTCAATGCAGTCCCTCCACTCGTGCTTGCCATCGATATCCATCATTATCTAGAATAAAAGGAAGAGACAAATCAGGTCAGGTCACAAGAGCAGGAGGGAGATGACCCCCACCCCCACCTGGTCCAGGAAAGGGACTCACCGTCAAATGCCTCTTGACATAGCGAATCACAAGGAAGGTGTCGTAGTGGAGATTGCGGACGATGGCTGTGCAGCCCCCCAACTCCGTGGGCCGCCCGTCCCGCTCATGATCGTAGCTCAGGGAGCCATTGTTCACCATGGCTGAGATATAGGGGAATACCCGCTGGGAGAGCAGGAGAGAAGCACAGGACAGTGAGGTGGCGCCCTCAGGAGCACCTGTGCTGACAGCAACAGGACTGCACACACAGGCCGCGCTCCTGACAGCTGCCTCCACATTCCGACGGCCACTAAGGGATACGGGCCCAGCAATCACTTGCCTTCAGGAATACGGGCCTGAAGTGACACCTCTAAGGCTCTGGAGTCTGACTTGAGTCCTCCCAGAGATCAGCGTTTGGCTCTTACACACTGCCCGAGAGTGAGGTTCTATTTTCCTGTACATATACCTCTCTCTCCAACCAGCAGGTAAGCTTCTTGAAGAAAAACTCCTTTACTAAGCTCTTCGCATGTGTCTAGCCCAGCCCGCCCCCGCTGCCAGGGTCAGTGTTTTGCACCCAGCAGGCACTCTGAAAATGCCTGTTTGACTCAGCAGGGGAATCGCTGCGCCTTTCCAATTCTAAAATGACATAAGCACATGACACTAGATGGACCGGACTCAGAAAGAGCACTGCCAAAAAATAAAAAATAAAAAATAATAATAATAATAATAAAAAAAAAAAAAATTAAAAAAAAAAAAAAGAAAGAGCACTGCCAGAACTAGGCTGCTGGGTGGTGCTGTCCAGCCCAAGGACCATTCTTAGTCACAAGGACTTCCCAGCCCACGGAAGGCTCATCCACACAATACCCAAGGCAATGCTCTCCCACAAGGAGAAAAGGGAAAGCTTCCCAATTTTCCAATCTACTTCGGAGGTCTTCTCTCTCCAATAGAGCTGTAGGAATATTCTTCCTTAGAGATGATGATCTGCCCATTCCAGAACAAGCCCAGTGCTAAGGCAGTGCAGAGGGGCAGGGAGGGCGGGAGAGGGTCACAGGAGGCATGCCACTTCCGGGGTGAGCTCCCATCACGGTCCAGGCGGCCAACATGCAACGTGGCGATGCAGTCGAGACCAGAGACTGGGGACTCCTGCGGTGACAGCCACATGGTTCCCAACAACAGCAAATGTGGGTGGACACACGTGGGGCTGGGGGACGGTGGTCAAGAGCCAAGTACCTGAACTCCTGGAGAATAGCGCCTCTTCTGGGCCTGAGAGGGTCCAGCAGGTTATTATAAAAACAAGAGAGGGCACAGAAGACAGGAGACCAAGTCAGAAAGAAACAGCCACCGAAGAGCTGACCCAGCTGCGATGGATGAACAAACCAGCCTAAATCCCCAACCAGGATTTCGGGGTCCACAGAGGGCACTCTCCACAGTTTCAGGCAAAACTGCACACGCTGGACCTTGTACATTTTTCCAAGAGGGTCTGTTACAGGCATCAGATTCTCAAAGGCGTCTGCTAAGAAAAGCCCCTCTAACCCATGGAGAGTCCTGGAGCTCTCAGAAGGGGGCAAGTCTCAGGAAGACCAGACCACAAGACTGCCAGTATCCGGAATACAGTACTGCTACAGCAAGGGGAGGGAGAAGCAGGGGAAATTCTTTCAAGATGTGCTTTTCTGCCCAGGACCTCAGATACAGGTCTGACCTAGAAGACAACATTCTCACCATTCGACAGACATAGAAATTGCCTCTAATTCAAAGGGACCATTTACCCTCTGAGCCTGACAGATGTGTGCTCCCAAATGACTAGTGTCATTCTAACCTGCACATGCTCAGAAGGAGCTCTGTGCCAGAGTTGTGGCCTGGCGGGATTTAGAAAACCATGAGGCTCGAAGGTAAAAACTGCTGGTTTTACACTACTAGCAACAAGAGAAACCTATTCAAGCCCAGTTCAGCCCTGCCCCTCGGAAACGGTGGGAAAGGGTGTGGAGTCCTAAGAATTCATTCCTCCAGTACCTGGGAACACCAATTACAAGCCAGGCATGTTTCCAGATGCTGGGGCTTCAGTGGGGAACAAGACAAACAAGGTATCTGTCCCATAGAGCTGACACTGTAGTGGAAGGGCCAAACAACAAAGTAAATGAAATTATTTCAGATAGGGATATATACTATGATGAAAATAAAATAGGTCGTAAAATAGAGGCTGAGGACGGAGCATCTCTGAAGAAGTAACATCAGAGCTGAACCCAAGTAGCAGAGAAAGTCTACCAAAGGCCTGGGGGCATGAACAGGATGCTGGCATGCTCAAGGAACTAGGGGTGGGCAGGTCTGAAGCAGCCAGTGAGGAAGAGGCCGCAGAGGGAGGCAGGAGGCAGCTCTCGTGAGACCCCAGAGCAGCTCCGAGTGGCCCTCGTGCCATGGGCAGAATACACACAAAGGAATCAGTAGCTAACCAAATTACCACACAACAATTTTACCATTTATCTAAACTTTCGCTTAGAACAATGAATTGTACACTATTAAGTAGTTGACAGAAATGAGCTTGCGGAAAGCGGCTGTGGCTCAATCAGTAGGGCTCCCGTTTACCATATGGGAGGCCCTGGGTTCGGTTCCCGGGGCCTCCTGGTGAGGGCAGGCCCGCCCGCACGGCGTGGTTGGCTGACCCAGCGAGCACAAGCAGCAAGGGGGGATAAATGAATAAATAAATAAATAATCTTAAAAAAAAAAAAAAAAAAAAAAAGAAATGAGCTTCGGACCAGAAAACTAAATTCAGTGAAGAGTGAGGGAAGAGATTAGAAAAGGCCTGACAGGAACAAAAATTTAAAACAAAACAAAAACAAACAAAAAAATGGCCTGAGGACAAGCTACAACATGAACCTTGACTGAAATAAGCCAGACACAAAAAAACAAATATCATGTGGTCTCACTGACATGAAATAACTAGAATATGCAAATTCCTAGAGAGGGAACGATCACAGAGTCCCAGGGCCAGGGTTGGGGCCGGGGGATGGAGAGTCAATGCTTAATTGGCGCAGTTTCTAAGATGAAGGAAAGTTCTGGTGAAGGGCAGTGATGACAGCACAACACTGAATGCTATTAACACTAATGCATTGTATACCTGAAAGTGGTTAGAATGAGAAATGCTGTATTACCTCAGTAAAAATTCACACTGATGACCCACGTCCTGCTTCATCTATCACCCTCAAAAGCCATGATCAGTTCAAGTTGCAACTTTAGAGACCCCAGCCAGTCATCCTCACCCACAGGGTGCCTCCTTCCAAGGCTGGCATGGCATCCGATTTCAACAGCCAGTCCGCAGGAGGATGGAAGTCCCTCAGCCAAGGCCCTCGTCCAGGTCTAGGCTGGTGCTCAGGAGGACACGTATTTCTGGAAAGCGCCGAGCGCCTGTGGTGCACAGCCACCCGTGAGGAGCGCCGCAGCAGGCAGCAGAGCTGCACAGCTCAGGCCCGGAACTTCTCGACTTCAGCAACTCATGACTCGGCTTCTAGTTTTACCCTCACATCGGGAGTAAGCTTTTTCAAATGGCATCTACTTTTATGCCTGCATAGCTTCTCATTTCACATAGAATCCAAATTTCTTTCCCAGGAAAGCAGCCCAAGGCTAGAACGAAAGGCAGATGACCTGACCCAGTCAAGACAGTAGCAGCTTCATTCCTAATTTCAAAGAGTCTACAAAAATGAGGAACTCCTGCCTACTGTGAAAATGACTGCTGTCTATGAAGTGGACAACTGTTTTCAAGGCCACCTGGAAATAATACCAAGACCCTCTACGTGGTAACTGTACTGTCAGCATATGTTGATCAAAAAGAGACACTGTTTGAACTTCTGGATGTATGGCTCCCATACTAAACTTCCACAGGCCCAAAGCACAGGGGCTGTGAAAGAACCAGCTAGAAAAAAAGGGCATGGCTGCCTCTTAATCAGGGAGGCCTGAGCACTGACTGCAGCTCAAAACTCACAGCTCTATCAGCCTGGGTGGATCACCCCGCCTCCTCCCCTGTAGGCAGGTTATAAAGCTGAAACGAGCCGTGCGGAGCACTGCACTGCAGGCAGTGGCGCTCAGGAGGCGTCGAGAGCTGCTCACTAATGAGCCCCTAGACCGTAGCTCTAGGCACAGGCACTGCTCACAGCACTCAGGTAGCAGCCAGTGCCAGACGCAGCTTTTTCAGCAGGGATTCCCGGGCCATGGGCTGCCATGGGCCAGTAAGCAAGTTTCCAGAAATATTTTAGGGATTAATAGGGTTGCCTCGTTTTATCCCCTAAAACGACAAACCACACATAACAAATACCATTTTATGAAAGGACATTTTCACACACTCACACACACACACACACACGGAGAGGGAGGGAGAATTACGTGTTTCATAATAAAATAATACATTAGTCATTCCAGTGTTCCTGTTCTGGGGCTGAAACAGTGAAAACTGTTTACCAACCAGAGCAAGCTGGTGGACCAGCATCTGGGGCCGCTCTTTCAGAACAGTGTTTGCCAACCTAAGTGGTCTAATGAGCTAGTCAGGTTTGCGCTCTGGAACTTTGGTGTGAAGAAAAGAAGGGTGGGAGAGAAAAGAGCAAGAGCTGCTGCCAAGCGGGGTGCAAAGTGCCCCTTGGCAAGGTCAGTAGCGGCGAGCAGAGGAGCAGCTACCGAGGGCTGCGCTCAGGGCACACACTGACGAGCGAGCCGGGACTGGAGCCAGACCCTCTGGCGCCAGAGCCCCAACTCAAGCACGATGCTCTGTGCTCTCAGGGGCTATCGACACAGAAAAACGTTTAGTATATGCTGCTGAGATTAAAAACAAAACAGCAGGCCTCTGGACAGCATGCTCCCAGAGACACCAAGACATGCTGAAGAGTGGCTCCAGAGTCGAGGCAAGGAGAGCCGTGGCGACGGAATGCAGCGAAGGACATGGGATTTTCTTCACTCTAAAGGACGCCGTGGTCTGAACAAGGCCTCTCCATTAGGTAATAGCATTGTCCTCAATATTGAGTCCCTATCTTGATGACTGTGCTGTGGCTATGCAGGAGAACTCCCTGTTTTTAGGAAAAACACACAGAAATATTTAGGAGTAAGGGGGTATCATGAAGGCAACTTACTCTCAAAAACAGTTCAGAAAAAATATACACACATGCATGAACACACACACAAAGAGTAGGGAAAAAAAACGACTAAGCAAATGTAGTGAAATGTTAGCATTTTGGGGAACTGGGTGAAGATCATCCAGGAATTCTTTGTAGTATCATTATATCTTGTCTGTAAGTCTGAAACTATACCGAAATACAAAATTAATATTTAAAAAATCAATCTGGGGAAGCGGCTGTGGCTCAATCAGTAGGGCTCCCGTTTACCATATGGGAGGCCCCGGGTTCGGTTCCCGGGGCCTCCTGGTGAGGGCAGCCCGCCCGCACGGCGTGGTTGGCTGACCCAGCGAGCGCAAGCAGCAAGGGGGGGGATAAATGAATCTTTAAAAAAATAAAAAAATAAAAAAAATAAAAAATCAATCTGAATCAAGTATTCAGCATACTACTCTTTCAATTTATTTTCTGTATGTCTAAAATTTTTCAAAATTCAAAAAATGGTTTGAGAGGATGTGGCTCAAGCGGTTGAGCGCCTGCTTCCCACATGGGAGGCCCAGAGTTTATTTCCTGGTGCCTCCCAGAAACAAAAGCAAACAACAAGCAAACAAACGAGAAAAAGCAACTCAGGGGAGCCAATGTGGCTCAGAGGTTGAATGCTGGCTTCCCACTTAAGAGGTCCCGGACCTGGTACCTCAAAAAAAAAAAAAAAAAAAAAAGAAAGAAACAGTATGTACAGTATGTTTTTGTTTTTAAAAATGTTTGCATAGTTCTTTATTTCAGCCTCTTCTGATTTTTCTGTAACCAGGAGCTTTTACATAAAAATAAGTACTACCAAAACAAACACCCTCCTGTACCACTGCCCCTCACAGCTCCCTGTGCTGCTCACACACCGGGGTCCCTGGTGGGGCACACCCACTGCCACCGCCACAAGTGAACTGTGACCTTTCAACTCTGAAACACCTGCCTGGACACCACCGCGATACCCCCTTAAGATGCTCACGGAATGATTTCAATCCCATTTACCTTAGTTGTGTGAACTCAACAAAACCTAACCACGTAATTTGAGGATTTCAAGAAAGAGTGCTGTACTCAGAAAACGTAAATTTGAGGTATGCCGCCCCAAAAGCCAAACACTGCCGTTTAAAACCCAGCCAGCCAGATTACAAGAGCCACGGCTCAGAACACGGCCTGAGAGAGATGTCTCGATTTCACTGCCGCCTTTAGCCGAGTGCAGTTCTCTGCCAACAGCAAAGACGCCGCGTCTTACTACTGAGGCCAAGAACATGGGATGTCTTGCTATTTATTTAGGTGTTCTTTAATTTCTTTCAGCAATGTTTTACAGTTTTCATAGCATAAATTTTATACTTACTTTGTTAAATTGATTTCTAAATATTTTATTTTTAATGACAGCGTAAATGGAACTGCTTTCTTAATTTCGTTTACAGATTGTTCATTGCAAAGGAACAGGAATGCAATTGATTTTTGTTTAATGATCTTGTATCCTGCAACTTTGCTGAATTGGTTAATTCTAATAGTTCTTTTGAGGATTCTTTAAGATTTTTTACATATAAGGTCTTGTCATCTGCAAACTGAAATAGTTTTACTTCTTCCTTTCCAACCTGGGTGTCTTCTATTTCATTTTCTGGCCTAAGTGCCCTGGCTAGAACCTCCATCACAGTGGTTAAGTAGGAGCCCAAGAGCAGGCATCCTCATCTCGTTTCTGAGTTTGCTGTCGTCTGTCACAGATGTCCTTTCTCAGGTTGAAGGTCCATTCTGTTCCTGATTTTCACCCTGTCATCTTTGTCCAGCACATCTTATATACACACACAACACACATCTGCAAGTTTTCAAAGGTGCAGCATTTATCACTATCTCATGTGCGCGAAATAAGACTGCACTCTCTCGAGGCAGACCTGCCACCTGTGTGACACTGACAAGTTTTAACCTTTCTGCACCTCAGTTTTCTGGAAGGATAATAATACCTATTTTATTGGGTTGCTCTGAGAAATAAATAATACATGTGAAAGTGCTTAGAACAAACCCAAGTGTTGATCAGTGAATAAGCAAGATGCGGTTTATACAACAAAGTATTATTCAGCCAGAAAAAGGAATGAGGTCCTGACAAATGCGACAACCCAGATGAAGCTTAAGCCAGACACAAAGGAACACATATTGTATGATCTCACATATGAAAACTCAGAACTAGTTCTGGATTACAAGTTACCAGGGACAGAGCTACAGGTGGGGAATGAGGACTTCATGCTTAATGGGTACAGAGCAGTGTGGAGTGGTGGCAAAGTTTTGGTAACGGACGGTGGAGCCGGCAGCACAACAGGTGAATGGGATTAACACCAGTGGCTTGCATATTTGAAAGTGGTTAAATAAAATGGGAAATGTTGTATATGTGTTACCATAATAAAAATTAAAAAAAAAAAAAAAAAAAAAGATTGAACGCTAGCCCCCCTCCCCAAAAAAGTGCTTATAACAATGCTTTTTATATACCAATGTATGCTATCAAAGTAAACCATGCCACTGAAAAAACACATTTGATTTTACCCTCTAGCTCCAGATTTTTGGAATTTAGAAAGAAGTATACTTTCTTTACTCTAAACCAAGTGTAAGCGCTAAGGATTGCAAGAGAATAGCTCACATAAAATAATAAATGTCTCCATTCCCAAGGAAGAAATCACCCTGGCAGCAGGAAAACTGGGGTGGAAGGCAGTAAAGCATCACAGAAAGGCACAGCCTCTGGCATCAGATGGACCTGTGTTCAAAATCCGGCTCTGCCTTATATTGGCTGTTACCTTGAAGACACCTAACTTCCCTAAGCCTCTGCTTTACTCACCGGACAGGGGGGAAAATAATACTAACGATACGGAAGTTTGAGGAGGAGTAAGACAGTATATGTAAAGTCTCTGGCACACAGTAGCCACTTAAACAGGAAATGCTCTTAGTTTTATAAGGAAACCAGGACCTACAGTTGGCCCAGGGGCTTTCCAGCTGGCCATACACAAGGGGAATCACTGGCGAGTTGTTGTTGTTTTTTTTAAGATTTATTTTTTTCTACAACCCCCTCCCATCATTGTTTGTGCTCACCATCTGCTCCCTGTTCATCTTTTTTTAGGAGGCACCAGGAACCAAACCCAAGACCTCCCATGTGGGAGGGAGGCACTCAATCACTTGGGCCACCTCCAATCCCTGCTTGTGTGTCTCTCGTTGTATTTCCTGGCTGTGTCTCTTCACTGCATCACCTCACTGCGCCATCTTTTTGCATCAGCTCACTGTATTGCTCGTCTTCTTCAGAGGCACCGGGAACTGAACTGAGGACCTCCCATGTGGTAGGCGAGCGCTCAACTACCTGAGCCACATCCGCTTCCCTGGTGAGCTTTTTAAAAGCAAGGGAGAGGGAAGCGGCTGTGGCTCAATCAGTGGGGCTCCCGTTTACCATGTGGGAGGCCCCGGGTTCGGTTCCCGGGGCCTCCTGGTGAGGGCAAGCCCGCCCGCACGGCGTGGTTAGCTGACCCAGCGAGCACAAGCAGCAAGGGGGGGATAAATGAATAAATAAATAAAATCTTTAAAAAATAAAAATAAATAAATAAATAAATAAATAAATAAAAGCAAGGGAGACCAGAAGTGCCTCAGACCACCTGAATCAGAGCCTCTGGGGTAAGGGCCTGGACATCGGCAGTTTTTTTTGTTTTGTTCCCCCACACACAGAGATGGCTCCCTCAGCTGTGTTTGTGCTCTTTGCTGGTTTGATTTTTTTCCTCATTGTCTGCTCAGTGTTTCTGTTTTTTTCCTTTAGAAGGCACCAGGAACTGAACCTGGGACCTCCTGTGTGGGAGGCGGGTGATCAACTGCTTGAGCCACATCCGCTTCCATGCTGGCATTTTTAAAAGCTCTCCAGGCAATCCAATGTGCAGTTGGAGTTGAGAAACCCAACAGCTGGTAGAAAAGCCCCCTTTCTGCTGTCTGAAAGTAACTTTTGGGAGTAACATCTACTCTCCTTATAAGATAAGCCCATCAGATCTGCCCTTCCAAATCAGAATTACTACTAACTAATGGTGACTTGGAAGCCAAGAGTCTGGACAATTTGTTTCTGGTCCCAGAGAACTGGCCTAAAACTCTCAGGATGTCCTGAAGCCCATGCCTCTTACTCAGATTCACTTCTCACAGCCACCATGTCCACGGCACGACTGGCAACGTGGTCCCGACACTCCCCTCGTGCACCTGCCTTGGAGTAAAGCTCACACTCCTCAGCAGGCAAGAGAGCCTTCGGAACCCGGCCCCACGACACGCCCAGGGAGGCTGAATCACACACACTCAGATTTCTCTGGTGCTGTTTGGACAGCCAAACCACCTGCCACTCAAGCAGACACTGCTCAGCCTCAGGGGCTAGCTAGCGGACACAGGAAGGAAATGTGGCCCCTGGAGCCATGCATCATCCACTCTCCCACCTCAGCTTTCCCTTCTGCATGGAACACTGGTTCCTTCTCCTGCAACCTCGATGGAAATCTCTCCTCCTGGAGGAAGCCTTCCCCAGCTGCCACCACTACCACTGCTACTGCCACCGCCCATTCCAGCTGAGATCCTCCTGCTGTGTCCTCTCCCAGCATCCACAGTTCAGCCACCGATGTCTGCACACATCATTGCTACCGAGTGCAAGAACCATGCTGGCCTTGCTCATTAATTCCCAGGGCCTGGCACCCAGAAAGCGCTTAGTACACATGGGGTGAAGAGGAGCCCAGGAGGAACGCAGAACAACAATTTCTCCTCACTCGGGTCTCCTGTCCCACCCCCTCTAAGGTGAGCTCTGTCGTTGAATCTGGGCATTGTGCAGATGATGAGCCTTCCACCATTCCTCCGATTTCTTTATGACTTTGAAATGTGCCATAATAAACGTTTGGGGAAAAATTAAGTGAGTTCTGCCTCCTTTCCTAATCCTGCCTTCCTTGCTAAATATTCATTTAGCGACAGAAATCCCAGCAACAACCAGTCCTATTACAATCACTTTCCCACCATCTGATGGTGGTGCCATGGGAAAGAGTACAAACCTGTCATCAGTTTAAGAAAGTGCTAAAGAACCCTCAGGGGAAGTGGATGTGGCTCAAGAGACTGGGCTCCCGTCTGTCATACAGGAGGTCCAGGGTTTGATTCCTGGGGCCTCCTGGTGAAAGGCAAGCTGGCCTACGTGGTAAGCTGGCCCACGCAGGAGAGCTGGCCCGTGCGGAGAACTGGTACAGCAAGATGACGCAAAAAGAGACACAGAGGAGAGACAATAAGAGACGCAGCAAACTAGGGAGCTGAGGTGGTGCAAGAGATTGAGCGCCTCTCTCCACTCTGGAAGGTCCCAGGATTGGTTCCCAGTGCTGCCTAAAGAGAAGACAAGCAGACACAGAACAACACACAGAGAGCAGACAGTGAGTGCAAAACAATGGGAGGCGGTGGGTAAATAAATAAAATAAATCTTTAAAAATAAATAAATAATAAAGAATACTCAGGGTCCGCTAACAAGACTTAAGAGGCCTCTGCAAACAGCTAGATTCTGGGTTCCAACAAACTATTGCGATTTCAACAATTCTCTCTCTCTTTTTTTTATCTTTTATTTTATTTTATTTTTTTTATTTTACCGGGAGGTCCCGGGGATCGAACCCAGGTCCCTCCATATGGCAGACGGACGCCCAACCATTTGAGCCACATCTGTCCCCCTCAACAATTCTCTTTTTGCAGTCTTCCCTACAGGAGAGAACTGCTGTTTAGATCCAAGAAGAGGAAGAAGAAAAGGATGCTGGAAAGGGCGATCAAGCTGCAGAAGAGAGTGCAGCAGTGATACTGGCCAAGTCAGTAACTCGGGGAACCGAGTTACAGAAAGTCAGCTTGCTCCGGTCTAGCAGACAAATCACAAACCAGCCAAGCAGACTCGTGCACAGTTTCAGTGGCTACCTAAGGGATGCAAGAGAGAACAGGGGTGACACTAAAGAAAAGTCCCCCCATTCAAACAACTATTCCCATAGGACTGTGCTCAAAACAGTTCTCTCTAGAAAAAGCACTAACCAGGACATTAACTTTTGAAATTCAACAGATGAAAAAAATGGAACCAAAACCCCTCACTTTCTATCCCTTCTGTTCCCTCCTGAACCACACTCGAGGCAAAGGGCTGTGACGTCAGTGCAGCTGACCTAAGCTCTGACACTTGCCATTACCTCTTGCTGCTTCTCCTCATTGGGATAGGTGTCTACAAATACTCCCAGCCCCACAAATTTGTCCATGTTTCCAAACACAGGCCCTAGAGAGAGAGAACAGATGACGAACAATGAAATAAGGCCAAGAGTTGATAAAGGAACAATATATCACTATGATGGAGGAAAAGGTGAAATTCAAATGACTCCCAGGCCTCTCTAAAGATGAGAAAACATGTAAAAGCACCCGGCAAAGTGCCTGGCCTATACCAAGCAACCAATAAATATCTGTAGTAGTTTTATGTTATTGAAGGCAGGGGAAAGAGAGAATGCCACTGCAGCCTTATTTAGCACTACAGCAGCTCCCAGATCCAAAGTGGTTGCTAAGGCACCCCTATAGAATTCTGCTTCACAAATACTTGGTGAGGACTATGCCCCCCAAGAGAGAACTGAATTCCCAAGTTCTACTTGCTGTAAAATCAAGTTAAGCCTGCAACCCATTTGGAGCAATGGCTCCGGCACAACAAGGAAAAACTGAGAACTCTCCTCCTAACTCAGCAGGGTTGAGCTCTTTCACTATGCATGCCCAGAAGGAAATCAGCTCACCAACCGTCGGTGTTCGGGCAAGCCAGAGCTTTCACCCGGCCAACAGGCCAGGTGGCTGCACAGGGAAACCTGGAAGGAATTAACAAGCGAGAAACTTCCCCAGGATAAGTCAAGCTTATCAGCTTATCAGGACTCAGATCCCACTCTAGAGCCGGGATGGGCCAGTCTTCACTCACAAACACCCAAGGAGAAGACACTGTGGTAAAGTGCCCTTCTCAAAAAGAGGGCACTTAAAAAGAGCAGGCCTGTCACACCCCACCCGAGGGCAACCCCAGGTCCCGATACCTGGCTGCATCCGATCCTTTGTGTACCAGATTGCCAAGCCGTCTCCATGCAGGTTCTTCTTCCCTTGTCCATGGATTTTGAAGTGCACCTGCAACTCCCAGTCTCTCAGGAAGCAGGGCTAACGCAAAGGAGACATTGGAATCAATGAGGAGAATGAAATGTTAAACCCCTCAAGCCCTCACAGCAGTCTACACACTTGAGGAGCATAAATGCTGTTAACACTAGGCTAAGGAATAGGAACAAAATCAAAGACTTGGCAAGTATTCATATCATAAAATTAAATGGATTGAGCCCTTCAACTGTAGGAGAAACTTATTATGGAAAGTGACTAAACCTCCCAATTACTGTCATCTCCCCAAAGAAACAGGATTAGTATTCCAAAGCCAGAAAAGACAGAAATACGCCAAGCTGAACTACTCTGACCCTACAGTTGCCCAGCAAAGTAACTCAACCTGTATACCACATCTTCAACTTAAGATCACCCCTCTTTGATGGAAAGACTCTAAAAAGCTTGGATTTAAAGGTCAAATCCTCATTCATTCCACAAGAACAAGAAAAGCTAAGTCATTATGCCAAGGTTCCCAGAAATAATTAGTAGAAGCTATTAAACCACTCTAATTAGCAGACCTGGCTTTCTGCCAAGTTGCGGGGCAAACCAGAGCTCCCAAGAGGAGGTGCAAGTTACAGTCACCCAAACCCTCATGCCCTTGGCCAAGAAGCCTAAATTGCCCAGGAGAATACCACCACATTCACAACAGGGACAGCCTCTGGTGGAAAACATTAAGCAGGTGGGTAACAGTTAGACTCCTGTTTCTCTTGTTTTTAACTGTGGATCAAAACCTTGGAAAAACGGAGCAGGCAAGTGCATGGGTAAGTGCTCTAAATAGTTTCAAGGAGAAACCTGAGTAGCTATTTGGTTTAGGGAAGCTCCTGCTAAAAGTAGTTCACTGTGAAGAAAGATGGGAAAAATGAAAAGACAGATCAGCTGGGTTTAGCCAAAGGCTGTCCAAATTGATTGTTCTGGCTCTTGAGCAACACAGTGCTAGATCACTTTCAGTTTTTGTTTTTAATTTCTGGACTACTTCCCCCAAAGTGTTAGTATTAGGAGTACACAGTCAAAATGAGAGGGGTGGGAGGCACTGCTGGATTCAGCAAGGCAGATGAAAGCTCCACTAACGTACCATATCTGAGCAGCCAGTCCCTGTCTCATTCTGAGTCCTCATCTCTGCTGTTCATTTCCATTTCCAGGCGAGAGTGGGGCAAGAAGCGGCCCTATAGCCAGCGGGGAGGTATTATGCCCCTGGGAAGATGGCAGGGCAAGCGAAGTTCATGCTGAGCTACTACCTCTCCCTGGCTTCACAGGTAGCACAATGCCATATCAAGTTTTGCATGGAGCCATGCCTAATAGTGGTTCTGAAACTGTGCTGCACATTCAAATCACCTAGAATGCTTTAAAAAATTCCAATGCCCAGGCCATTCCCCATTCTAATTAAATCAAAATCTCTGGGAGTGGGACCCAGGCATCAATTCCATTTGATAGACAAGTTTGAAAACCACTGCTCAAACAAATGCAACCTGTTCAAGTAACTCAGAAACAACTCCCTACTCATTCTGATAGCCAGGTAACAGAGAATAAAGGTGTCAGAGAATCTGCAAAAAGGCAGGATAACTAGATCTTAAACTAGAACGGCTGCTAAGAGAGTTTCATGGAGACAGCGAGCGAGACAGCCAAAATGGCTCAGGAACACTTAAGAGCTGCCTACATCAATCTTACAATAGCTCTAATGGCATAGCATACAATTCTGGAAGAATTTTAACTTTCCCAAGCCTTTTCGTGACTACTGCCTTCTTTTAGTTTCACAACAACCCTGGTGGGCAAGTAGAACAGGCATTATGATGCTTTTTTGACAGGTGGAGAAACTGAAAACTGAGAGAGGTTAAATCCACCTAGGCCGGCCAGCAGATCTATGGCAGAGCTGGATCTAGAACTCAACTGCCAGCCCCCCCACCTTTCTACCAGCACACACGGCTCTGCACTGTCCAAGAATGAGTGAGAGCAGCATGACTATCTGGCTCATGCAGAAACCTCTACCTCTTATCCCTCAGCTCCTTCAGAATTCTCAACAAAGTAAAATGAATAGGAAAAAGAAATACTTTTTTCTGGAATTAACTTATCTAAAACTAAACAAACAAACAAACAAACAAAACCTGTAAAAGTAAGTCCCTAGCTTATGAGAGCCCACGAGAAAGTATCAAAGGATGTCAAGGTTATCCCCAAAAGTAAAGTGGCCCCAAAAGATTTAGAAAGAGCCCTGGAGACCAAAAAGCAAGCATCACCTTACACTTATACAAATTCACAGTGCAGCCACACCAGGAGCACTGCAGTCACTTCTTGCCGCCATACCTCAAGGAAGACAATGTCCAAAGGACAAATAAAATGACCAATGGCTCAGAGTGGCTTTCAAATGAAAATAAAATTCAAAATTAGACTTTTCAAGCTGAAATAACAAAGGGGGAAACTGGGATGAAGTTTGGGATAAATTTAAGAGTAGACTTCTACTTTACAAAGCAAAGTTATTAAACATAGCCTAAGTTATTAACCCCTAAGAAAGAGTACAATAAGGTTAAATGGGAATTAAACACATTTCAGAAAACAGATTTAAAACGAGTTATTTTGGTATAGAGAGCACTTCCCTAATTATCTCATTTCTTTGTTATGAAGGTCATCACAATCTCTGAAATAAAGACCCTTGATATCAACAGAAGACAGAATGCTGGGGTGGAGAGCCAGAAAAATTAAGGCAATTTGCCACCACTGAGCTTTTTAGGACTTTCTGGGTCACCCACAGAGGGAGAAAGATTCTTACCACCCGGTTCCACAGGGCACCCTGTTTACTTTGCATATCTGGAGTAAGGCGAATATACTGGGTCATCACCATGGCATGGCCCATCAGATTCCACAGGGAGGAACTGCCCGTGCCCACACCTGTGGGGAGGAAGCACATCAGCTCATCCTCTTCAGCACTGCGTCCCTCAGGAAGCCGCCATGCACCCCGCAAAGGCTGGAGGCCCCTTTTTTCCCTTTGCTGTCACTCAGTCTCCCACCTCCTGTCACTCACAAATCTTAAGTCCTTACTCCTTTTCTGTGGGCTTTCACAATGCCCTTTTCGGATGAAGACGCCAAAGGGGTCACTTTATTTATCCATGGCAGTGACCGCAGCTCAGATCCATTCTTCCCATTTTATCTGTTAGTAAACTTCGGCACCATAATAGAAAAAAAAAAAAAAAAAAATCTCCCCACCTCTTCCAAAAAGAGCTCGCCCCTCCAGCGTCTGAGGCTTAAGCACATTCCCTCCTTAAACAACCCTTCAACTGTGAAGCTACTTCTCCCCATCCTCCAATCCCCAAGGCTCTAAGATTCTACAGGGACCTTGGCCTCCCAGCACTAAGGGCTACGCACAACCTCGATGCATCCGCTAAGAAAATAAGTCACTTCTCTCTTTGCGGTAATGTATACTGTCTTCTACTTTGAGTTGTTTATGTTTGTTTGCTGACCCCTCCACCGCCAAGGGAAACAGATTTGTGTTAGGGAAGCTAACTGCACTGATTCGGTCCTCTTTATGGCTAACTGTATCAACTTTCTGGTCGATGACCTGTGCTTAGGGGTCTATGAACCTTAAAAAAGAACAAAGCTAACCAACCTCTTTAATCAACAGCGTTCCTGGACTGGAGAAAAGCGGGCAACAGAATGTTATCTTCTTTCCCACTTGCGGCCAAGTTCTACCCCCAACTCTTCCTCCTCTATTTCTAGCACGTCCACGGCTCTGCTGCGACAGTGGCCATTCGCTCTCTTTCCCCTCCCCACATTCCGGTCCAAATCCGACCTCCCCGCCCCACGTCCCCGGCTGGCGCCAGTGGCACCCCAGGGCCCCATCCTTCTCGACCTGCTGGAAACTTCCAGCGCTGGAAGGGAGGAGGAGCTGATCCCGGCTCTTGAGCCCTGGGGTCCCCGACGCGGCCACCACCACCGCCTGCAGCGTCCTCGGAGTCCCCCGGCCCTTGGCCGCCCGCCCGCACCTCTGCTGAGGAACGCGGGACCCGAAAGCCTCCCCCGCACGACCGCCGTGCCCTGGGCGCCTCACCCTGGTAAGGCTTCGACAGCGAATGCTCCCGCTTCAAGTACTCGAACGTCTGGCCCGCCCCGACCGGCCGCGGCCCTGACCCGCACCCCAGCCAGAGGAGAAGGAGCCACATCCCGACTCCGTCCGGAGCCGACCGAGGCCTCCCCGCGCGAGACCAGCGCCCAGGGGCTCCCGAAGCCGGCGCCATCTTGCCCACCGCCAGGCCCCAATCGCAGCCCCGCCCCCTCGCCCAGCCCATTGGCCCCTGGAACCACCTGCCCCACGCCTCATTGGCTCTCCTCGAGTCCCCGGCCCCGCAGGTGAGCACCCCACCCATTGGCTGGCTTGAGGGCCAGTTGCCCTGCCAACCCCGGGAGGGGCGGGGCCGAATGCGCAGAGACCCTTATTTGCATGTGCGTGCGCGCCCCTAGGCCTGCTGGGATACGTAGTGAGTTCCGTTTTGGGCTGCGTCGCGAAGCAAATTTAAAGAGATAAGACGTTTCTTCCGGCTCCACCTGGTACCCTCCCCCGCCTGTGTGGAGTATTGATTGGGGAGATAATGAACTGAAAGAAGAAGTGGACAAATCCACAATTAAAATAGTTGGAAAGCCGCCAAGTACCAACCCACTTAACCCGTTGTCGTTTATCAAACTCCACTCAGCAACAGCAGAAGACACATTCTTTTCAAGTGCACACGGAACGTTAACCAAGATAGTCTGGACCAAGACCATGATCTACAGGAAGATATCCGAGAACCCCCCAAATATTAGGACATTAAGCAACTCACTTCTAAATAACCCATGGTCAGTGAGGGAGTGGGGGCTACTGGAGGACTTCATTGAGTCCCCTGAGAAATGATACAGGGTGCTCCTTTACCTGGTGGCACAGCACCGGGACCCAGCAACCAGAAGTGTGGGAGTCATGCCGGCTTTCCTTCTTTTCCTCGCCAATTCCAACACCCAGCCAATAACCAAGTCCTGATGATTTCACTCCTAGTGATTTCTCAAACCATCACTTTCCATCCTTCCTTCCTCTTTCTTCCCCACCACAACATGTGTCCCAGTTGGTTTTCAGGGCACCATCCTCCACGTGGCAGGAATGATCTAACCATCTAAGCATGTGTCAGGGTTAAATGAGTTACTATTGTGATGACCTTAGAATCGTGTCTGGCTTGCAGTTGGCACCATCGTCATTGTTGTCGTGGAGCCCTTGCTGGCTCACCATCAGATGTGGGGAGGAGACTCATGCCCCTCAATTTGGTACACAAAGCCCCCCCCCCTCTGCTCCAGCCTTTCTACGCACAGCTCCCTTTGTGGTAGGTTGAATTATGTTCCCCAGTAAAAATCTAAATCCATGCTTGTGAGTATGAACGCATTATAATAGGACGTTTTGAAGGTAGGCCAACTGAAGCAAGTAGATCTTAACCCAGACTACTGGAGTCCTTTATAAGCAGAAGAAATTCAGTAGGAGAAGTCCACATGGAGAAGCAGAAGCTGGAAGGCAGTGGAACCCAGAAGAGAAAGAAGATGTCTCCATGGGCATTACCATGTGATGGAAAAGCCAATGACAAAGCCTGCCAACAGCCAGCTCCAGAACATCACAGTCTTCTAGGAGAAAGCGTCGCCTAGCAGATGCCTCAATTTGGACCTCTCCTAGCCTCAAAACCATGAGCCAATAAATTTAAGTCAGCCTATTTTGTGGTATTTGTGATAGCAGCTAGGAAACCAAGACACCCTTCCTCCACCTATATGCTCCAGCCTCCCCTCTTCCCTCTCCTTTTCCCCAGCCCACTCCCTTGTGGAGGCCTTCCCCTGCTCTCCTCAGGTAGGGTCTATACCCCTCTTCTGGGCTTTCAATGCACTCCATGCTTACCTCTTACAGCGTGCTTCCCAGAGCTGCACCTGTCTCCCCAGTAGACTGCCAATGTAACTCTCTTTCCTTCCTGAGCATGGATATATTTAATAAGAGAAGCACCGATTTGAGCCTGCTTTATGGGGGATCAACTTTTTGAAATTAAAGCTGCACGGGCCATTAATCTTTCACACATGCCACAGAAACGCAAATAAGACATTAGGAATTCAGTGCATCTATTAATGCCATACCCAGGCTTAGAAACCATTCGTGGCTCCCAATTACCATAGGATAAAATCCACACTCCTTAGTGTAGCATTCAAGGCCCTTCACAACTTGACTCAAACCATGCTGTATACATGCCTATTATAATGTGTGTCACCCTGAATTAGGTCGCTCAATTAGCCAATTATGTGTGTGTCTCCCCAGCAAGCCTGGAAGCTCCTGGGCTGCAGGAAGCAGGTCTTACTCATTTCCTACCTCAGGCCCCACCTGCTGCCCCACCTCCTAACCCCTCCTCCAGCATATTGTAGGGATTCTGATTGTTTTGAATAAAATGATTTCCATTGTATTTCTCTGCTGGCTGGATTTTTGATAGATTATCATCAGCAGGTCTCTCCTTGTAAAGTTCATTGTGAGAGGAAAAGAGGAATAAAGGAAAAGGGTATGAAAGAATTAATCAGATTATTTTATTCAGGCTATTGCAATAGGGAGAACATCCGTGAATAACTGCTCAAAGAAGAGGAAGGGGGCCTGGGGTTTATGGAGTCAGGCCGACAGAGGGGTCGTCCTGAGAAGGATGGAGAAGGGTGGAAGTGAGTCTTTGAACACCCAGAGCATTTGGTCCTTGGAAGTTAGCCCTTTCTCAGAAACCAAAAGGGTGGAGGGAGCACTTGACTTGTAGCTGTTTTCCAGGCGCACAGGGCACAGGAGCACAGACATGGAGGGAGAGAGGGAGAGAGCACAGGCGCCTTCCACGCACACACAGAAACGCCTTCTGGCAGCTGGTTCAGGGCTTCACCTACCATCCCCACAGCTGCCTGATTTTCCCTTTTTCTCCATCGAATCGTCTCCCATGATCTGAAACAGAGCACAAGCCCCTCGAGGGCTACCCTACACACTATGAGTTGGACAGCCCAGCATTT
The DNA here is from genome assembly GCA_026826555.1 of Tolypeutes matacus. Lineage (NCBI taxonomy): Eukaryota > Metazoa > Chordata > Mammalia > Cingulata > Chlamyphoridae > Tolypeutes > Tolypeutes matacus. The sequence continues at coordinate 309,993 of JAKSZT010032066.1, read as the reverse complement.
TTGGGTGATTCCTCCACTTTCCAAACAGATGCCTCCGCTCAGCAGGACCCCGAAGCCTGATGCCCCCCACCCCATCTGACCGAGACAGCCAAGGCAGCCCTTGGCCCCATCCTCTCCCCTCCCTCACGCTTCCCTTCTAAGTCTTGCCGTTCCATTCTGATCCGCCCCACCCCTACCCCAGGACCAAGGCAGGGCCTGGCCTCAATACTCCCAAAACCAGGTATGGCTCCCGGGTCTGTGCTGGGCCTTGGGGTCTGGTCCATCTTTAGTCCCAAAATCGCCACTGATGACCCCCTGCCCCGGCACCCCCACTGCTCCAAGCAGACTCTGGTGCATAGAAGGGTCAGTAGCTCTAACATTAACTAGTCAAGGCCTTTGGAGTGGGGATTTCTGGGTGCTGGCCTCCTGACAAGCCACTTTAACAGGCTGGGGTGCTTTTGAAATACACAGATGCCTGGGTGCCACCCAGACACCTAATTCAATAGGTCTCGGGAAGCGCCCAGGGAATTTGGTTTTGAACATCTTCCCAGAAGAATCTGATATGCAGCCAGTTTTCGGAACCACAGCTCTCTCCCATCCAGCACCTCATCTCAGCCTTTATGACTTGGGGTGATGGACAAGGCAGACCTTATCTCCGGTTTAAGGCTAGGACACTTGTAGGCATTCAGAGTGAATTCCTAACAGGGTACAGCACCCAGATTTGGAGATAGGATTTTAAAGTATCACCCTTGGAGATTTGCTTTAAAATACCTGGTCCTGGTGGAATGGCTCCTGCAAAGAAGGGTGGCGGGAAGAAGGGCCGGTCTGCAGTCACAACATGGTGACGGCACCACCCCTGATCTTCCCCAGCACAGCCACGGAATGGGCTTCAAGGAGCGCACCCCTGGGGCCCTCGCAGAGATCCGGGAATTTGCCATGATGGAGCTAGAACCAGGTGCGCGCATCGGCTGGAGGCTCGACAGGAGATAGGGAACATCCAGGCCGCATCCATGTACGGTTTTCCAGAAACAGTCAGGAGGATGGCGGCTCCCCAAACAAGCTTTGAACACGGGTTATCTGTGTACCTGTCAACCACTTTCAAAAGGCGACAGACGTTGAGGTAGATGAAAGCCAACTGTCAAATAAAATCACGCAACAACTGCCACACACTAAATATTCTGGGGGAAATTTTTGCATCTGTGTTGAAGTGGAGAGCAGGTAAAATAGATTTTTTTAAAAAAGCAGCAGGATGTTGGTAACTATTGAAAGTGGGTGATGGTACATGGGGATTTGCCCTGTCCTATGTAGCTTGATGTATATTTTTGACAGTTTCCATAATTAAAAAAAAAAAAAAAGCTTCTCCAAATCTCCCTTGGAGACCATTAGGAAATGTGCTGGCTGTGCATTTGTGGTGTCTTCTCCATTTCTTCAAGGGAATAGTGCTGTGATTAACTATGACCTGGTCAAGTTCATTGCGACCCGTGGAAGCAGCAGAAACTTCAGCTGACACCAACTGCAGATAGAGCAGTGGCTGCCCCTCGATTTGCTTCTGGCTCCACCCCGAGTTAGGCCAGACGCACAGGTAAGGCACAATCCTCCACAAGAGTACCTCCACTTCAGACAGTGGCCACAATCCAGGGGTCCCCAGGGCCTACTGGTACAAGTTCAGGGCTTCCCACCACCTGCTCGGGCTCGACGCACGGGAAGCACTGTACTCATAACTTTAGCTTTGTAATAGTAAAAAGATATAAATATGAAGCCAAACTCTAGTTCATAAGTATAATAACATTGGTTTAGGGAGGCGGCTGTGGCTCAATCAGTAGGGCTCCCGTTTGCCATATGGGAGGCCCCGGGTTCGGTTCCCGGGGCCTCCTGGTGGGGGCGGGCCTGCCCGCATGGCGTGGTTGGCTGACCCAGCGGGCACAGGCAGCAAGGGGGGGATAAATGAATAAATGAATAAAATCTTTAAGAAAGAAAAAAAAAAGAAAAAAAAAAAAAATAACATTGGTTTATGAATTGTAACAAATGTACCACAGCGATGACAAATGTTAATAATAAAGTGAAAATCGTGTGTGTGAGGGGAAGGTATGTGGGAACTCTGTACTTTGTGTGATTTTTGTGTAAACGTACAACTGCTCTAAAAAACAAAATTAAATAAATAAGAAGCCAAAAGAAGAGACGCGCAGGGTGAGGACTTGGAGGGTGTCAAGTGCAAGCTCCATCAGGAGCAGCCATGGGTCCCACACATGATGCGAGTGTGCCCAGTTGACCTCGGGGCTCATTAAAAGGTTTGCCCAGTGGGATCAATGCCAGCCCGGTGGACCCCTCCCAGAGGCCAGGGAGGTGGGGAGGACATGGCGTAGCTCAGAGTCCCCTAATCAGCTGGGTGGTCTTTCTGGGGTGGCAGGCCCCACCCCATCATCTCAGTAGACCACGAACTCTTGGGTCCTGGGTTCACCAAGAATAACAAAAGATGCTCCTATGGTGGGAAACTCCCAAGATTAGAGGTTAAACCCCCAGGAGCCAGGACAAAGGCCACTTTTTGGAGGCCAGACTCATTCCTACACACAACCCATCTAACATAATGTTGTCAATTAAGGAGAGAGGTGTCTGCAACCTAGAAAAGGAACAGCCAAGGGTTTAGAAGATTTCCACGCATATCAACTCTGTGCAGAGGAGAGAGTATTTCTAGGTACCCCGTGTTGGATTCCCTTGGAACTTTAAGTCAAGCCTACTCTCACACCTTCTTCACAAGGACTCCCTGACTAATATTCTAGTCCTTTTAACCGTTCAATTTCTCGGTATAAATGAAGAAATTAGTGTTTGGGTTTGCCACTTAGTTACTTGCTAGTTTAATTCAAGTGACTGGGAGAGGATGTGACTCAAGCAGTTGAGTGCCCGCCTCCCACATGGGAGGTCCAGGGTTCAATTCCCAGTACTTCCTGAAAAAACAAAAAGCAAAAACAATGAGCAAAAGACATGGAAAAACAAACAAACAAAAAAAAAAAACAACCCAGGGAAGCTGATGTAGCTCAGTGGCTGAGTGCTGGCTTCCCACAAACCAGAGGTCCTGGGTTCATCCCCTGGTATCTCAAAAATTTTTACCCTCCCCAATCTATTTATCCACCAGTGAGTTGATAATCAATTCATGAGGACCAGTTCTCAGAATTAGGGGCAGCCTCTTGGGATCAGAATGCCTGCTCATCATATAGGTGGGAGTGAGATTCAGCAAGGGTTCACCATTGAGCTGGAATGAAAAATGGCCCTGGGCAAATTACTTAACCTCTCTGGGCCTATTTCTGTATAAAGGGCGTGATGAAATCTGCCTCCCAGGATGGCCGAAAGCATTAAATGGAAGAATGAAACCATTAAATGGAGGAATGCGTGAAGGATGGTTCCGAAGTCTACAGATGACTATTGTTTGTACAGCTTGGTTATGACCTGCCTACTTGTGTTCCAAAAGGTGTGGGAGAGCAGGTTCCGTCCCTCTAAAAGAAAGGATGGACATGTGCCAGAAGTTGGTTTATAAGTGGAGAGAGCACTGTGTAGGGCTTGGGGATATTGCTAAGGGATCTGGGCTGCAGGGCGGAAGTGTGGAATGTGCAAATTCTATCACTAGGGTTTAAAATTTGAAATATAAGCGTTAGCTTCCAAGGTCAAACAGCTGAGAAAAGGCTTTGGTATAACTGTCCTCATTTTCATCTCTGTGAAGACAAACATGGGGCCCTGAATTCTCCAAGACAGGATGAGTGGGAGATGACAGGCACATCTGCTCCTGCCCCCGGAGGAGCACAGCCCCTGTGGGCCAGGCAGGCTCTTCAGGACAAGGGGAAGCCATGGGGTCCGGGGAAACTGTCAGGGGGCTTCTGAAGTCAACCTGGCCCAAGCCCTGAGCCAGCCTGAGGATGGCCACTTCCAACAGCCGGACTGCAGGCTGCAGGCTCTGAGGAGAAGCAGGAAGGCACGGTCAGACTGAACATCGATGGCTGAAAACCAAAGGTTGACGTGGAAGAAGCCCAAGTGCAATTTTAATATTTTGAATAGCCTTGCCCTCGGTGAGTCTTTAAACAACCAGAGCTGTGTTCTCGCATGCTCACACCTGGCTGTTGGTTACTTAAGCCTGCTGCCTTCTATCAGGAAGACCTGTACAATATCCCTTGGTTTTGTCACTTCTCAATGAAGACGACACTTAGAATGCACTGGAGGGGGCAGCAATATTGTGAATGTAATTCACACCACTGGACTGTATGCAAGTTACCACAATAAAAATTAGGACACACATAGAACTGTTCAACACAAAGGGTGAGCCCTAAGGTAAACTGCGGACTCCAGTCCATTGAAAAAATACACGCTGCGCTGGAGGTGGGCGAGGGGCTGGGGACAAGGGGCCCCTCCGGGGGTGGGCGCAGGCCACAGTCAAGCAGCAGCAACCAGAAGGAAGAGCTCCTACTCTGCGTCCACTCCTCCCCCTGCCACACCTCAACGCGAGAAGGTAGACCCTGGAAAGAGGGGAGCTCCCGCCAGCCCAGGCAGCTGAAGGAACGAAGGGCAGCACGGACCCAAGTCTAGGGAGGGGGCTAGGAGGGGACACCGGTGCCGGGAATCAGATCGCTCGAGCGGGGTTTGTTTCTTTTCAACAACATGAAATACCTGTGGCACTTTGGGGAAAAGCCGACTCCTCAGCCCCCCTCCCTGCCTGCACCCCTGAGCCCAGCCACGGGGGGCGGCCGCCTGCTCCTCCGGGGATCCCCCACCCCACCCCAGACCTGGGCAAGGGCGCCTCACTCTGGGCCTCGCTGACAACTCATCTTTGGGTTTTAGTTCGAAGGTCACTCGCTGCAGAGATGACGGCCTTTTAACGCTAAAAGTCACACTATTTATGTAATCTAAGCATCTTTTAGAAGAGATAAAAATAAATTTTTAAAAAAGAGAAGATGCAAATAAATGAAATAAAAGATAGATAAAATAAAATAAAATAAAATAAAATAAAAGTCACACTAAAGCAATGAGAAGGGGGAAGGGGGATTGGACAGAAACTCGTGAAGAGCCTTGACAGGGAAAACACAAGGCAGCCCGGCCCTGCTCAGCCCCCTCCGGGCTGGGATTCCTCAGTAAGCCGGTCACAGTCGTGTTCCTTCAACCCTGGTCCTCAGCGGGCTTCAGAGGGTCTGCAGCGGAGACGAGCTGGAACAGCCTCGGGGGCCACGGGGGCCACCCCTGCGTGATCCGCACAGCTTCTTAGTAGCACGTGGCATCCGCCGTGTCCCCACCTCCCTTACAGCGTTGCGGTGACGCTGCGGGGAAGCAGGTCACTCAGCAAGTCTCCTTAGGGACCCCTCCCGCCTGGAGCAGGCCCAGGGAACCCTCCAGGCTCTCCACCCACCTCAGGTCAACTGTGGGACCAGCGGTGTTTGGTTGCCCAGCCCTGGCAGGTGCCCGTCCCTCCAGAACCCGTGGAGGTGGATGAGGAGGGCAGAGCCCCCGAGAGAGAGGGGCTAGCTGGACGATGGAGAGGCAGACGCCCTCTACACCTGGTCTCGCTGACCTTGCCTTTACCTTACAGGAGCCAGAGGAGAGTCCCTCCTTGGTGGCCCGGGAAGTATTGTGCAGGGAGAATTTAAATTGGGTAGAACCCAGTGGATTGTCTGATCCAGTTCCCTCCTGTTGAAAGTCAAAGCCCTGAGGCCCAGTGAGGTGAGATGGTTGGGTCCCAGCCCCTGGTCCTGTGGGTGTGACCCTATTTGTAAATGGATCTTTGAAAATGTTGACAGCTCAGGAGCCCAAACTGGCTGAGGGCCTTATCAGCAGAGGACATTGGACCGGGAAGGAGAAGCCATGGGAGGGGGAAGCCAGCAGCTGGAAGTCAAGGGGACAGAGAAAGGAGAAGACACCGCCAGGAACCTGAGATCCCGACTCTGGGCCAAGCAAACCCTGAGCCAATAAATTCCTGGTTGGGAACCAATAAACGGTTGTTAGGCCACCCCACTGCGTGTGTTTTAGCAGCAGGGAACTCAAAGGGCTGGGAATGAAGAGCTCCTTGTGGGTGGGGCCGGGAGAAGGAAGGAAGCTAGGACCTGGCCCACCCGTGGGTGTGGGTGCCGCTTACACAGCGAGCATTCTAACTCCCACAGCCCCTCCAGGCTTCCTCCAGAGGGAGCTCGGGAGGAATGCCCGTGACCAACGCTGAGACCTGCCTTTTCCAAACTGTGGATCAACCAAGAAATCAATTTAGTTGGGTCAAGAGCAGCTTTTTTTTTTTTTTACAGATAGAATTAAACAAAAATGCTATCAAAGGATAAATGTAGTCTCATGAAAGAGTTTCCTCAATGTAATTTAAGATACAAAGCCACAGGAACTGCCTGCTGCACGTTATGGGCCCTAGTGCCACCCCCTTGTTAAGGGTCAATCCAATTCCACAAATGCTCCTGGATACAGAGGGTTGGTTTTTTTTTTTTTTTGCCTTTGAGGGACTCTCAACCCGGTGAGAAATAGCCTTGAGCCTGGAGTAGAGGAAAAAAGGGAGAGAGCAAACTGGTGAAACACTTTACAGAAAACCACCCTGGAATGGGGAGGGGAGGCTTCCACGGTCTACTTTATACCCTCTGTGCTGTTTGACTCTGTTGCAATAAACACATGAGGCAGGTTAGTGCAGGGTAATGGAGGGGAAGACGACTCACAACATGTCCCGCAGACCTCGTGGCCGGCAGACCCCATGGCTGCAAGACCTTGCTGGGGCCTTAAGTTCAACCTTGAGGTCCCAGCTTCCCTTTCTGGGGCCTCCCCTTGGCCCTGGATATCCCAAAATCCATTGGCTTCCACCATAGGTGGCAAAACCAATAAACTCTGGGGCCCATCCCCTTAGCATTAGCAAGGGGGAGGAACAATTAACAGTTTAAAAGGTAATCACAGGAGGCAGAGCTTGCTCTCTCTGCCTAGAGAAGCCCTCACCAAGTCTTGGTGTGTATTTCTGTCTTGCCCACCCATTTCTCAGCAAGCTCTGTTCTTTCCCCAATTTCCCAAATAAATTCTTTTTACTGGCCTAAGTAAACTGGCGTGTTCATAAATTCTTTTATGCATCATAGCCAAGAACCTAGAGGAATCCAACATTTCTCCATCTTCACATGTATGCTTTTTGTTATTTTAAAGGACCCATAAAATTTAAAAAAATATACACAAATGAGGGAGCAGATGTAGTGCAAGTGGTTGAGTGCCTGCATCCCATGTACGAGGTCCCAGGTTTCATCCCCGGTACCTCCTAAAAACAAAACAAAACAAACAAAAAAACCAGCTCTCACTGGGGAGCAGGTGTAGCTCAGTGGTTGAGTGCCTTCTTCCCATGTATGAGGTCCTGGGTTCAGTGCCCAGTACCTCCTAAAAAAAGTGTATAAAAAAAGTGTATTAAAAAAAAATACATGAATGAATAAATCAGAGGACTATGTGGAAGGTAACCAGCATTCACCGAGCTTTCAAAAGCTAGCTCTTTCAGCCCCTTGGTCGCCATCTTAAAATGGTGAGGCTGAGCACTTTACCCAAATTCACCCAGCAAGTAAGGGATGGAACCCAGGGCATTTCTGTTGCCTTTTCCATTTGCCCACAAGAGGTCAGGGATCAAGGACAATCACTCCAAGAACTTTGTTCTTAGCCTTTGCAAATAAGCTGCTTGTTACTGTGCTCTTCCTTTTTCTATGAAGGGATAGTCAATCTAGGGAAGCAGATGTGGCTCAAGTGATTGAGCTCCCACCTACCACATGGGAGGTCCCTGGTTCGGTTCCCGGTGCCTCAAAAAGAAGACAGTGAGCTGGTGTGACAGACAGGCATGGCAAGCTGATGCAACAAGAGACACAAGAAGAAAAACACAATGAGAGACACAATAGAGCAGGGAACGGAGGTGGCTCAAGCAAGGAGGTGGCTCAAGCAATTAGGCGCCTCCCTCTCACATCAGAGGTCCCAGGTTCAGTTCCCGGTGCCTCCTAAAGAAACAAGGAAGAGGAACAGACACAGCAAGTGCAATCAACGAGGGGGGTGGGGAGGAAAAAAGTACTTTAAAAGGCTTGTGTGTATCTGGAGGCAGAAGGAAAGGCTTGCTGGAAAGGGAAAGAAGGGAAAGGAATGAACAAGAAGACTGGCATGGAAGGTGGATGGAGACACCGAGGAGCTCAAGAAATAGGCAAGGGGGGAGCAGATGTGGCTCAGGCGGTTGAGCCCCACCTTGTGGTGCCTCCTAAAAACAAAAACAAACAACAAGCAAACAAATGAAAAAACTAACTCAGGGGAGTGGATGTGGCTCAGTGGTTGAGTGCTGGCTTCCCACATATGAGGTCCTGGGTTTGCTCCCTGGCCTTGGAACCTTAAAAAGGAAAGAAAAGAAGGGTCTTTGGGGAGAAAGCATCTCCTCAATGATACCTAAATTTGGACATTTTTCCCAGCCTCAAAACTGTAAACTTGTAAGTTAATAGATCTTCATTACTAAAGTCAATGCATCCCACGGCTTCTGCTTGAGCAGCTCGGCAGACTAGAAGGGGGTTGGGGATGGGGCACACGGGCGGCGCCCAAGGAGCTTGGGAACAAGGCTCTTTTAGTGGCTCTCAACTTCTCACTCAGTTTGTGATTGTTCCAAAAAATTGTATGACGTAAAAGGCAGTAGAAGACTGACAATTAAAAAAAATAAAATAAAAAGGCAAGCATCTTCTAAACTCCCGCCTCCTTTCCAACCTCAGCGGTGGCTGACAAGGTTCACAGAGCTCGCCCCAGGCACCTTCTGCAGTGTTTACAGTAAACACTGGAGCATGTCCCAGAGCCCCAGGGCCAGCAGGCAGCCCCCAGGGTGCCCCAGGAGCAGTGCTCTGGCCCCTCCCTCACCTGGCTGCTCTGGCTTTGTCTAAGGCACATTCTTCTGTGGGCCTGGACCCGCTGACCTGGGGTTTCCGGCTCTGGTCAGCGAAGGTCTGCTCAGGTGGAAGCCCTGACCCCGTGGGGTCCTCGTGGCCCCCTTGCTGGGCTCACCTCGCCAGCTAGCCTCTGGCCTGCAGAGGAAACAATGCCCCTCCCTCCCTGGGAGCTCAGAGTTGCTGCAGACTTAGGTTCAGGCTGGCGGCAGGCAACAGTGTGGATCGCCGTCCCTGGAAGGCAGCCGTGCTCCCAGAGGGACTCGTGCCCCGCGAGGGGACACCTGGAGGATCCACCTGGGAGGGTCCCCGCCTAGGGAGGCTTAAAACAACAGAACTGTATCGTCTCCAGCGCTGGAGGCCAGAAGTGCACAGCAAGGTGGGCCCTGCTCCCTCTGAAGCCTCCAGGGGGCTTCCTCACCCCATCTCTCCCCTCTTTCCAAGGCCACTGGCCATGCTGGACGAGGATCCTCCCTGCTCCCGTTTGGCCTCATCTTTAAGCACCTTTTCAGAGACCACATTTCCAAACAGAGCCCCACACAGGGGGCCAGGGTTGAGGACAGGCGAGTGTCTTTGCAGGACACAGTTCCATCCCTGACAAGACCCCGGGTTCCAAGAAGCACCAGCTTCCCACATACGAGGTCCAGGGTTCAATCCCCGGCCCCGGTACCTAAAAAAAAACAAAACAAAAACAAACTAACAAAAGACCCCGCTTCCCAAGTCAACATCCCCGTCCTTGCTGGGTTCCCAGAGACAGCACAGTGCCCGGTTGGAAAGAAGGGGTGGTGGACCTCTGAGGCTGTTTCCCTGCACGGGAGCCATAATGTGCCCCATTTGCCTCAGGGTCAGGCCCCAGGAGCTCGGGAAGGGGCTGCCTTGAGGGGTTCAGGGGCCAGCGCTTGGCACCACTCTGAGAAACACCTTCCCCCAAACTCCTCACTTGCAAATGGAGGCAGCTCAGGTGAGGGAAAGGCAGGCTCTTCCCTTCCTCTGTGTCCCCGGAGGAGAGAGGCTTCTGCCTGCACCTGTTTGCTGCTGCCACTCTTGCAGCGTGTGGGCAGGAACCGCAGGTGTGTGCAGACTTCCTGGTTCTTCATATTCCTCGGCCCCATCCCTGCACTGCCCCAGTGACTCGGGAGAGAGGTATTTCCCCTCTAGACACTCCTCGCCCGCCCTGTGGGTGATTAAGCTGGGCCCCAGATGCCTCCTCGGGCCACTTTACACTGTGTTTGTCTTTTGCAGAGTGAGTCCTATCTCCTCCCCTTGGTTGCAGGCTTTGGGAGGGTGAAGAGGAATTTTGTTTCCTCTTTCCGCTGAATCTGTTTACCTGGTAGCAGGTGTCTGCAATTCTTGATGGGTGTGATCCAATGACCTGTGGCAGAGATTGTTCCTGCCAGACCCTGCGGCTCACAAGAAACGTGATAAGCAACAGAGCTTCCTCCCACCCTGCCTGTTTAGCTCCAGTATCTCAAAAGCTTCTTTCTTCCCTCCCTTTGTCAGCCTTGGTCCATTAGACTCAGCACAGAGCTGCGTGCGGGCAGCCTGGACAGGGCAGACTGGAGACAGCCAGGGGCCCAGGATAGACTCTGGTCCCTGAGCAGTGGGGAGGGCGCTGGCCCTAAGGAGGGGTGGAGGGCGGGCTTGAACTCCCAGGCGCTCTTCCTGGTCCTGTTTGGAGACTGGGTGGGAACAGCAGGTGAAAGGTTCTGTTTTCGGGCTTTGTTCTGTCTTGGTCAGTGCCCGGCCCAAGGCCCCCTGCAGCGCTGGCTGCTGGACACTCACCAGCGACTAGGAAGAGAGGCCACTGCAAGGGGCTGCTTCAGGCCTGGTTTGCAGAACCCTTTACCTGCCCTCACCAGTGCTTGCCTTTTTTTTTGTTTCTTTCTTCCTTTTCAAACACAGAATATAATTCCACCGTATAAACTAGGAACAATTTCCCATCAGAAAATGTAACTTTAAGGTATCCATGATAAAAGATCAAATCAAGCACACATGTGCATGGAGAAATCCTAGCATTTAAATCTGTTGATGCTATTCTTTCTTTGCTGACAAGCGGTGCGGGCAAAATGTAAAAAAAAACAAAAAACAAAAAAACCTTGCAAGTGACAAGATCATCAACTAGCTTGTGTTTTCCACCATTTAGCGAAAGACGGCCTCAATTTCATTAGGGAATACACCGATCAGGTCATGAGACATCCGTGAGAAAACAACTTGGTACCCACCATCAGTGGCCAACTCTGATCTCACTCATTTGGTCATAAAATGGATTATTTCTCTCACACGCAAATGCAGACATTGGAAGTTAGAAACGACTACTCCTCAAGAGGCAAAAGGCCATAATCAGAGAAAGAGTTTAAAAAGAAACACAGTCTTATTTTGAAAACCATATATGAAGCCCAGAGGAGGCTTTAGCCAAATACGCCCAAGTGCCCTAAATCAGTCGTCAGCCAGCACGTCTTGTCCTCACCGCGCTACACAATTGTTCTTGTTCAGACTCTTTCTGGATGGTATGGATTGTGACTTCCAAAATAAAAATAATCACAAGCGTGTGGTATGCTGCGTGTCCAGGGCTCAGAAGAGACTTGCTCGGAAACCTGGAGGTCAAACTAGTAGCTGATGCTGCCCTGGGCCGACCTCTTCAATGCCGGCAGTCAGTCTGCGTGTCTCCTTCCCCTGAGCACATGCCCCGAGTGCTTGGCTCTCCATTCATGGCTGCTGCCAGACTCCCAGCAGGACTGCCCAGGATGCAGCTGCTCCGGGCCAGGCTGGGCCCTGCACCCTGCCTAGCACGTCTCCACAGCGCCTGCCCGGCTGGCCATCACTGCCATAATTTGGGGTCAGGGGCCTGGGTCGCGGAAAGGCCGCAGACGGCAACTACAGAGCCTAAAAGTGTTGCCAAAGTGTTGGGTGCTCCGTGCAGAGAAACTGAGGCAGAGAGGGGCTGCCTCTGGCCTCAGCCAACCACTCAGGCTGTTCCTCCAACCACGTCTAGGGGTGGGGGATCGTGCCTCAGCCGGGTCTCCTCTTCTGGAAAACGAAGGTAACACCAAGCCCAGGGTCGAAGGCTGTGGCCCGAGCCTGGCTGGGGCCTGCCCGGGGTGCTGGAGGCTCTGCCGCAGCTGGCGCCGGCCTGGCAGGTGCTCCGGCATCCTCGTCCATCCCTGTCCCCAGCAGCCTCCTTGCTCTCGTCCCTTGGGCCAGGCAGGCCCGGGGGCCTGAGGCGGGGTGGGGACAAGGGCAGGAGGCCAGAGTTCAGGGGCAGGCGGCCATGCCTCCCCTCAGGTTCTCCTTTTCTGTTCCCGACCCTTTCCCACCCCGGAGGCTCCACGGCACCCCCCCCCCCCCGCCCCCTTATCCCGGGCTCTGCCCCCACCGGGGGTTTCCCCGGCCCCCAGATTCTCCCGGCGCCCTGGGCCTCCGCCTACCCGCGGCTCCACGGATCCCGAGCCCCCCCACAGGCTCCTTGGGCCCTTCCCCCGGCTTCCCTCAGCCCCCGCGGCGCTCGGTCCACCTTAAGCGCCCGGGCGCCCTTAAGGCGGGCGCGGGGCCCGCGCGCCGGGGGCGGGGCCTGCCATGCAAACGCGGGGCGTGGCCGGCGGGGCGGGGCGCTGCCCTGACGTCAGGCCCGCGGCCCGGGCAGTTGGCTCGGCGGCGGCGCAGCGGCAGGAGCGGCGGCGCCGAGCGGGGCCGAGCGGTGCCGAGCGGG
>JAKSZT010032066.1:259145-288971 GCA_026826555.1 Tolypeutes matacus | reverse complement strand
CAGGCAGGCTCACCCCCCCCAGACAGGCACACTTCCCCCTCCCAGGCAGGCTCACCGCCCCCAGACAGGCACACTTCCCCCTCCCAGGCAGGCTCATTCCTCTCTCCCTCCCAGGCAGGCACACTCCTCCCCACCCAGCCAGGCTCCCTCCCCCACCCCAGGAGGCTCACTCCTCTCCCCTCCCCCGGCAGGTAACCCCCTCACCCCTGCACGGTGTACATGCGTGTCACCTGGAGTCCTGCTTCTTACACCTAGGCCTGTCTCTCGCCAAACTTTGTTAAGAGTTAAAAGTAACTTTAAAAATTAGTAAATGCTTGTGCAGTGCAGCTTGTTTCACGAAAGCTCAAAGTAATGACTGGCTCTCCGGCTCACAGAAATCTCTCGAGTGGCTTTGGCCGTTCAGGGGAACCACAGTCTACCTCGGAGGCCGCGGCCTGCAGTCGGCACCGCGCGGTCGCGCAGTGCAAGCCAGCTGCCGTGGAGGTTATTGCGCTGCCGTCCCCAAGCCGCCCGAGTCGGTGCTGGCACCCGCGTAGTCTCGGAGGCTCTCGGACACTGGTCCAGCGCCCCGGGGGCCTTTCTTGGAATTAGGAATGCGTGGAGCGCAAAACCGCCCGCCATATGATCTTGTGCTGGTTCAGATTCCATCGTCCCTGGATCCTGGTCCAGAAGCCAGAGCTTACGATAAAATGCCTGGGAGAGACATTTAAAACCCAGGAATTTCTCAGTTCCTTAATATTTTTTTTCTGCAAATTGGGGAAAGGTAAGCTTGCATCCCGAGGGCGCTAGGATGGTCGTGTTTCATTCCAGGGGCAGGAGCATGGCAGGGTTACTAGCTACACCCTTCCTAGGGGTCTCCCAGCTGGAGAGGGAAGGGGCCACGAGAGAAAGGAGCCTAGACACCCAGACGCAAGGGAGCCCCAGGGCCCCCAGACTCACCCTGAGGCAGACCCAAGGCCAGAGCACAGGTGCTGCCTGCAAGGGCCCAGGCCCAGGGCAGCGGACAGCTGGGAGATGTGAGCCCCCCAGTGGGTGGCTGCAAGTCAGTGAGACCCCCTGCGCTTCCCGTGCCTCTGTCCCCCGAGGAGTGAGCCCAGGGCAGGAGTCCTTGTATTGCCTGCTGACTGTCCCCAGGCGCCCTTGGCCTCGTGTGGGGGCTCCAGGACCTGCAGGCTGGGGGGGGGGCGGGGTCCCCAGGCGCCCTTGGCCTCGAGTGGGGGCTCCAGGACCTGCAGGCTGGGGGGCGCCAGCAGCTGCCTTTGTGCTGACCCAGCCTGGCTCTCCAACCCGCGCTCCTCTGCTCTCGTGTTCTTACCTGCTGTGGTTTTGAGAGTAGAAGCCCTGCACTTCTCTTCTTACATTTCTTCCTAGTATTTGATGAATTTAAGTGGTGTCTTTGTGATGTAATTTCCCAAATGTTTGTTGCAGGGGTAGACAAGTAGAATTAATTTTAGTTTATTGACCTTGAATCCAGTGACCTTGTGGAATTCATCCAATTCTCATCGTTTATTTTAGATTTGGGGGGCATTTTCTAGGTATATAATTATGTGGTCAGTGACGGTTCTTTTTACTTACTTCTAACCTCGTGCATTCTGCGTCCTGCTGCCTCTTCCCCGGGCGGGGCACGTGGGTGGAGGCTGAGCTGCAGGTCTCAGGGAAGCTGTGGACTGACGGCACGTTGTAGGCCGCTTGCTGTCCTTACCTCAAGGTAAGGACATTCCTTTCATTCCTGGTCTGCTAAGAGTTTGTGATGAGCCCGTGTTGGCTTTAGCACATGCTTTCTATCTGTTGAGGTGCTTGAATGATTTGTCGCCTTTATTCTTTATTCTGACTTCCACCGATTGATTTTTTAATAGACTTTATTTTATTTATTGAATTATAGACCTTATTTTTTGGAGCACTTTTAGGTTTACCAGAAAAATTGCACAGAAAGTAAAGAGAGTTCTCGGGTGCCGCCCCTCCCGGTTTCTCCCCTGCTCCCATCTTGGATTAATAGATTGGTGAGCCAATGGCACACGTTATTCTCAACCACAGCCCAGTTTACCTTCGGGGCCTGTCTGTGATGCCGCCTCCGTGGGTTTTCACGAATGCACACGTCCTGTGTCCGCCATCGGGCCACCGGGAGGATTCCCTGCCCTAAGAGCCCCCAGGGCGCCCGACCCCTCCCCTCCCGCGAGCCCTGCCACCCCTGAGCTCTTTCCTGTCGCCTGGGTTTGCCTCCTGCAGGAAGCCACGTAGTTGGGACCGTACACTGAGCAGCCTTTTTTTTTTTTTTAAGATTTTATTTATTTATCCATTTATCCCCCCCTTGCTGCTTGTGCTCGCTGGGTCAGCTAACCACGCCGTGCGGGCGGGCTTGCCTTCACCAGGAGGCCCCGGGAACCGAACCATATGGTAAACGGGAGCCCTACTGATTGAGCCACAGCCGCTTCCTGCTTTCACTCGGCAACATGCGTTTAAGGCTTCTCGGCGTCTTCTTACGGCTTGGAAGTGCGTTCTTTTTATCACGCAATTACCCTGCCTTGTGTGGATGGGCCCCGGACTGATTTTTCATCTTGATTTATCACGTAGCAGAACTTAAATCTAGCAGTGTGAGCCACTTTTAGCAGTGCAGTTCAGCGGCATGGATGGCACTCGTGGCACCGTGCTGCCAGCGCCCCCACCCATCACCCATTACCTTCATATTTTCACCACCCCAAGCAGAAACCACCCGCTAACCTCCCACCCCCCACCCTCCCCTCCCCCGGCCCGGCCCTGCATCGCCGCTTCCCGCTGATGCCAGCGCGTGACCCGCGCCCCAGCGACCAAGCGCCTGCCCCGTCCCCGGCATAATGCGCCTCGCCGAGGTCTCGTCCTTTGGTGCACCGCGGGACCCCATTTGCTGCGACTGTCACTTGGACTCTGGCCTCCCCGTGTGGGCGGGCTCACAGTGGGCTCTCCTGCAGCCACCAAGCAGCACCGGCAACAACTGCCGCAGGGGACGCATCTCAAGACGTCTTTGTCAGCTTAGTTTTTGTACCGGCAGGAAAAAAACAATTATTTAACAGCCATGTCTTTTCCCTCTTATAATTAATATCCTCGTTCAGGTGAGCAAATTTGAACCTATCAAGTAATATTCTTCTTCCTCCTCCCCCTACCCCCTCCTCCTCCCTTCCTCCTCCTTTCTTCCTCCTTCTCCTCTTCCTCCTCTTCCTCTCCCCTTCCTCCCCCTTCCTCCTCCTCCCCTTCCTCCTTCTCCTCCCCCTTCCTCCTCCTCCTCTCTCTCCTCCTCCTCCCCTTCCTCCTCCCTTCCTCTTCCTCCTCCCCCTCCCTTCTTCCTCCTCTCCCTCTCCCTCCCCTCCCTTCCTCTTCCTCCTCCCCTTCCTCCTCCCTTCCTCCTCCTCCTCCCCCTCCTCCTCCTCCTCTTCCCCTCCTGAGAGAGGACAGGGTCCAGGGGAGAAGGTCCAGACTCCAGGGGGCCATGGCGGTGGCAGCGCTGTGCTGCTGACAGGCCCCTCCTGGCCTCGTGTCCCCTGCCCTTCCTTAGAAGACCCCCCCCCGGCAGCATCAGCCCGGCCGGCAGCTGGGGACTGCTCGCCCCCTTCTCCTCTGGGCGTGCACCCGTCTGACGGCCCAGCTCCCTAACCTGGGCCTGATTTCAGGGGAGGCCTCCTGAAGGAGGACAGCAAATACGTTTACTCGCAGGGGTTCTAGCAAGACAACGGGGTGCAGCTCAGCCCCCAGCGGGGCTGCAGGTCCTGGTACCGCCACCCCGAGGCCAGGCTAGGGCTTGCTGACACTCTTCAATGACGAGAAAACCCAAGGGCTGGACAATGTTCTGAAAGCAGGATATGGAACTATGTGATGACCCAGTCTGTGCTGGAAATGTACACTGTGATGCTTTATCTGCATGTATTCATATTACAAGACCAAGGAGATACTGCTAGCGGCATAAACCTTTGGAAGGCAGGCTTGTAAGTGATTTTAATTTCCTTCTTTCTACTTTTTGTTACTAGTGTCAGGAAATAAACAAGTGAAAAGTAGTTAGGTGTGAAAAAAAGTGTAAGAAAATCAGGACCCTGACTGGATAGTGGATGAGCCGGGTGAATTATTGGTTATGCCTTTTATTTTTTAAAGATTTTATTTATTCATTTATCCCCCCCTTGCTGCTTGTGCTCCCTGGGTCAGCTAACCACGCCGCGCGGGCGGGCCTGCCCTCACCAGGAGGCCCCGGGAACCGAACCCAGGTCCTCCCATATGGTAAACAGGAGCCCCACTGATTGAGCCACAGCCGCTTCCCTGGTTATGCCTTTTAGATGTGGTCATGCTCTGTGGCTGTGCTTTCAAAACGAGTCCTTGTTTTCCTTTTTCCTTTTTGATAACATATACGTGTGTGTGTGTGTGTGTGTGTGTATTGTATTTTTTTGAGGTACTGGGGTGAGGCATTGAATCTGGGACCTCGTATGTGGGAAGCCGGTGCTCAACCACTGAGCCACACTGGCTCCCCTGTGTTGTTTTCCTCCTTTGTTTTGCTTGTTGTTTGTTTTTGTTTTTTCAGGAGGTGCCGGGCATGGAACCTGGGACCTCCCATGTGAGAGGCGGGCGCTGAACGGGTTGAGCCACATCCGCTCCCTGTTATACATTTTTTTTATTAGGGAAGTCACAGATTTACAAAGCAGTGCTGCACAACGTGCAGGATTCCCACCCACCACCCAATGCCAGCGCTTTCTGTCGCTGTGGAACATTCCTTACGGATGACGAGAGAGCACCAGCAGGCTGTTAGTTACCACGGACTGGTCCGCAGTGTACGTTCGGTGTATGTTTCCATGCCCCCTAAGCGTCCTTGTCTTTTAATGATATACATTGAATATTTACAGATAAAATCTTGAATTCGCGTCGAAATCAGCCAGGAGAGCGGGTGGGAGAAGAGATGGAACAAGACGGCCGCAGGCACCGGTGACCGAGTGAGCGGGTGACGATACCGTGCACGTGGTGCCGATGCGTGCTGGTATTTTCCAGAATGACACTGGAGGCCACAGGCTCAGTGACAGGCCAGCAGGCCGGCCTTAGGCTCCTGTCCTGAGCCGCCCCACCCTGAAGGCCGGGAGGCCGTCTCGAGGGCCCGTGGAAAGGGGACCCCTGTTGGAGAAGAGTTATTTTTAGCCAATGTTCTCATTAATTAAAAGGCTACACACACGAACTCCATACTAACACGTGGTTAACAGGCGAAGTGCTTTCTTAAAGAAGAAACAAGCGAGCCTTCAAGCAGCTTGCCGACAGGGCCTCGATGGTGCCTGGCACGTGCGTTTGTCACCCCAGGGCCCAGCATGCCCCCCGGCGAGGCCGGCCTTGGTGACAGCGGCTGTCAGGCGCGCTCCGGTGCCTTCCTGACCATTTCGGCTCCTGGCCCGATGCCGACTAGGTCCCACTGCTTTGCTTCCGGGAAGCGGCTCCTGCTTGCTCTGCTCGCGCTCGCCTCGCGGCCTTTTCCTTGCCCTTGCGGGGCTCCGAAGCCCCCCTCCGCGGGTGCGGGGCCCTTGGCTCCGTCCTCAGCATCACCTGCGCCTCGGCCTCCGGGCACACCTGCTCTGCCCGCCGTGACCCCCGGCCCGGGGCGCCCGCTGTGCCATGAAGGAGGGCTGGGGTGGCGCTGCCCTCGGGGCTGCCCTGTGCCCGGTGAAGCCGGGGACCCTGCCACGCAGACCCCTTCCCGAGGCCCCGCGAGTGGCGCGGTCTGCGCCTTGGCCCTCCTCTCTCTCGGGGCTTTACCTTGGCGTCTTCCTCTCCTTGCCTTCCACCCTCACTTCTCTCCTTTGCAAGGCGCCGCCAGCTGTAAGGCGGTGTGTTCACTGGTGGCCTTCGTCCAGTAGCTTATTTATGGAGCACCAGCTGTATACTCAGCCTGGTGCTGGGCCTCGAGGAGCGAGTCAAGGACAAGGACGTGGTGTGTGCTGGGAGAGCGGGCTGGGCGCTCACCCTTTGACCCTGTGACGCCACGCCTAGACGTGGGCCGAAGAATAGAAGTAATATGCTTATTGTAGAAATGATGGGGAAATGGGAAACGATTAAGAAGTCAAAGTCCCCCGCAGCCCACCACCCAGAATGTATTTTGGGTGCATTTTCTCTAGCGAGTCAGCAGTAAACTATGTTGCTTTCCTCCCGTCTCAAAACGAAAACAGCGGCCTTCGTTTTTTCTGATTATAAAAGTGAAAGTGAAAAACCAGGCATGCTAATTGGAAAATGCATGGGGAAAGCCGCCGAGGCCCCTGTCCACGCCGCTCCCTCACCGGCGCGACCCTTCTGGCGCTGTCCCCTCGCCCGCCAGCCTGCTGGCCGCCACCTCGCAAGCAGACTTCCCAGAAGCGCGGGCGTGGTTCTCCTGCCACGCCGGGACTGCCCGCCTCGGACCTTGGCCAGCGTGATGGGGGAAAGAGACCGTTCAATTCAGAGCTGTGTTTCCTTCTTTATTGCCTGGTTGAGCGTTTTCCTCCCGGGTTTATTTGCCATTTGTGTTTCTCGCTTTTTCACGTCCTTTTGCTCTTTCCACATCGGGCTGGTGTTTTCCCTACTGCTCTCTAAAGGCCTCATGGCAGAACGCCCCTTCTCGACCGATTCCAGCCAGGTGTGTTCCTGGCGTGAATGGCTGATCTGGCATCTTCCATCCATCCCTTCATCAGGGCCGAGTCATGCTTGTGCCCCCATCTTGTCACGTATTGAAGTTAAGGGCCAGGGCACTGGTCTTAATCCTGCCCACCCGTCTCTGCCAGGGAGACTCGGCGCGTTCTTTAAGCGTGTAACTTCCCCACCACTTTTGGAGCCAAGGGGGCCAGTAATGAGAGGGACCCTTGTGCAGAGCCCCCAGTCCTCCAGGGCCAGCATTGCAGCACAGCTGGGAGTCAGGATTTCTGGGTGGCACCAGGTGGCTGCCCCCCCCCCAGCACTGCCCATCTGGGGAGAGCCACAGTGGCCAGGGGGCCGGAGGTCTGGGCCAGTGGGCTGCCCTCGGGCCCTTCTCTGCCGGCACCCAGGCACTCACGTTTCCTCCTCCTGGGCCAGTGACGGTGCGAGCGACCAGCCTGCCTGTCCTGGACCCACTGGTGCCTCTTCGGACCAGGGGAGCCAGCTTTTGGGTTACTGATGAATTGGGGCCGAACTGCCCAGGGCTGGAGGGGAGGCGGGTGCCAGCCAGGGACTCCCCTCCTGCTGCTGATGGCCACGAACCCCTGCTGGCGACCTGGGTGAGGGTCCAGGCCAGCCCCGGGAACCCGGGAGGTGGGGCCCCAGTGCGGAGGAGCCCCTCTGGGCGGGGGGCACCTGGTGTCCTGTCTAGGCCCCCCAGCTCCTCATAAGGAAAGGCGCTGGGGCTGGTGGGTGGGCCCCCCAGGGCCTGTGGGCTTCAAACCAGCAGCGAGCCCTGCTTTCCCACTGGGGGCTTGAGGCGTTGGGGGAGCAGCACCGCGGGGGCCGGGGCTGGGCTTTGGGGCGCAAAGGGATCTCCATCCAGGAAGCTGGGGTCCCTTGGAGACTGGCTTTTACGGATTCAGCAGACAGTTTCCAGCACCTGCCACGCCCAGGTGGGTGTGGGGGGGCCTGAGGTGGCAGCCCCGGCCTCCTGACCAGCAGCCTGCTGGGTGGGGGTGGGGCAGAGAGCCATTACAGGGTCTGCCAGGGCCCCGGAAGGCCCCGGAAGGCCTCCTGAGGAAGTGAGGGCTGAAGGTGAGGAGGAGGCGGTGCAGGGCCTCAGGGTTGGGTCCTCGCCTTCTGACGCCCTGACCCCCGACCTCCTGGGACCCCCGCTCCAGCTTCCTTGCACCTGTGCCTGCCTGGCTGGGGAAGACCCAAGCCGGCTGCTGCCCGACAAAGGGCCACAGAGGGCTGAGTGGGCAGGCGGGCGGGCTGCCGGTGGCCGCAGCCCCAGGGACCCCTGGGGAGGGCGGGGTCCTAAGGTCTCCTCTCTGAGCTCCCCACCTGGAGGGGCCCTTCCAGCAGTGCTTGGCTTTATGAGGCTCGGAAACGCCAATCCCAGAGGAGAGCACGTTCCCCTTTTTTAAAAAGTTACTTTGGGAGGAGTGGGATGGGAGCACGGGAGGGCTCTCGGCTATTTTCTTAAAGTTTTTACGTTGAAAAACTTAAAAATTTACAGGACAATTAGAAAAATAATAAAAACCCCATACGAGGATCTCCAGCGTTCCCCAGCCCCCCAGACACCCAGCTCCACCAATTTGCCACCTTTGCGCATCATTCTGCCGATGCACCTGGCCGCCTCTGTCCGTCCGTCTCTCCATCCACCTAGCCTTCCGTATCTATTGAGTGATAATCTATATCATCTACCTTGCTATCTAATCTGCCTGTCTGTCTGTCTGATTTTCTGAGCACGTGGGGCCTGCTCCTTGAACACGTTTCCTGAGAGCGAGGGTATTTGCTAAGGTGACTGCGCAGTGCCGTCCCCAGTGGTGGGCTCCTCGCTGCTTGTGGAGAGTAGACTGAGGGCCCCGAAGGGGAAGGGTTGGGTGAGGGAGGGGAGAGCAGGGGAGGAAGACTGACTCCGCACTGGCTGGACCCCCCGGAAGGACGGGGCTGCCACGGGGGAGGATGGAAGATGGGGGTGGGGGGCTCGGTTTCCTTCGCTCGTCGATGAAGACGTTGGCCACCCGGGTGGGCTGGCGCCGGCAGTCGGAGACTCGTGTGTGGGCTGGGGCTATGGGGGGGTTCCTGGCATGTGGTTAGTATTCAAAGGCACGAGGCCAGCGACCAGTTCCCTCCCGGCCAGGCAGAGGAGAAGAGTGCCAGGCTGGAGGGAACCTGGGAGCGGGGAGTGGGGGTCAGCCCCTGGGCCGGCGAAGCCGTTGGAGGCCCTGACGGGAGCAGTTCTCAGGCCAGGGAGGGGAAGGGTCTGCTCTGAGCAGACCGGTTAGGAAAAGGTGCCCGCACGGCAGGGTCTTGGCGGGTCGCGGGCGAGGGGCCTCTCGAGGGCTGCTCGGGGCTCAGTGCCACAGGGACTTGAGGGAGAGTCCCACCGAGTGCCGCCATGGCTCCCCGCCGTCTCTCACTCTGGAACACTGCTCCTGCTCGAGAGCCAGCACCGTCTCCTCCCGCGGCCGCCGGCCGCTCGGACTCGAAGAGCCGTCCCGGGGCACGGTTTTCTGTGGCGGCGGAGACTGGAAAGTGTCCTCTGCACAGAGAATTCTGAAGGGGCTCTTCAGCCAGAGGGGAGCTGATGCAAAACACGGACCTCTGCTGGCTTTTATTTGGGGTAGAAGCTGACAGTTACCAGGGCAAAAAGCCTAAGTTACCTCCCTCATCAAAGTCTGTTGCCACGTGTTGGAGCAAGTCGGCTGCTGATGTTGGAGAGGGCTCCGGCTTCCCGGGCTCCCCTCTTCCCGCGGCTTGCTTCTCTCTGGGCTCAGCTGCTGTGCTCGCTCCACCAGGCCTGCTGTAGACTATCGGGCGAATGGCTCGGTCTCTGTCCCCGGGGTCTCCATTCCTCTGTGCTCATTTCCCGGGCGCCAGCTCAAAACTCCGCATCAGAACTCCAACAGCAAAACCCCTTCTCTGCGGCGCGGTTTCTGTGAGTCCCCTTCCACCAAGGGGGCGGGGACACAACGTCCTACTGACGTGGCCCCGTCAAAGCCTTAATCATTAATCAAGTAAAAGGGAAGCCTCTGACTCCAATACGCTCTAATAGGCCCAGAGGAACAGACCAGTTTACAAACATAATCCAGTAATTCTCTTTGGGGTTCATCAGTAATATCAAAGGGCTACAGGGGCCTTTTCCCTGGGGTGCGTGACCTGGGTCGTCCACCCTGCAGCCCCTCCCCTGCCCCCTCTTGGTAGGCAGAGGGGTGGCTGCCCGAATGAGAGTCCCTGCTGACCGCGTTCAGCCGCGTCCTTTGTTAGGACTCTGGGACCTGAAGGCGTCTCCTGGGCACCGGCCCAGCCCCCGGTGTCTCGGCCAGGCTTTGCCCCGGAGAGCCGCGCGTGGCGTGCGCGACTGACAGGGCCCACGTGGTGCCCCAGCTCGGGTCCCCAACAGGTGGAACCTCGCCGTTTCCATCCCTAAACCCAACGGTCTTGAACCCCAAAACGATGCTGTGGTTCTCCTTTCCATAAAAGCACCGTCAGTTTGTAGTGGAAAGTTTAGAAAGTATAGAAAAGGCAAAAAACACACGGGACCCTGCGGCCCCAAATGGGTTTTGTTTTGGTGGGGGTCTCGGGATGGGGCTCCCTGCTCTGCTGACTCAGCCGCCCCCCAGGGAAGTCCCACCTGGCCATCGTGCAGAAGGTCAACAACGAGGGGGAGGGCGACCCCTTCTACGAGGTGCTGGGCCTGGTCACCCTGGAGGACGTCATCGAGGAGATCATCAAGTCCGAGATCCTGGACGAGTCCGACATGTACAGTGAGTCCACCCCTTCCCCACCGGGGGCCTGGGGGGGCCCAGCACCCCGAACCCGGGCCAGGCGCCTGCTCCGCAGTCTGGGGAATGGCGCGCTGAGCCCCGGCTCCCGCTCGCAGCTGACAACCGGAGCCGGCAGCGGGTGTCCGCGAAGAGCAAGAGAGATTTCTCCGCCTTTAAGGGCACCGAGAGCGAGCTCAAGGTGAAGGTCTCGCCGCAGCTGCTGCTGGCCGCGCACCGCTTCCTGGCCACGGGTGAGAGCGCGTGGGGGCCCCGGTGCGGGGGGCAGGGCGGTGGGTCTCTAGTGCCCTCCCGGGCAGGGAGCGGGCCGCCCGGCCTGTCTGCCGTGGGCGTGGGCCGCTACCCCAGGCTGCTGGGAAGTGTCCGAGTTAGTTTTGGAAATAAGCCCTGGGAGCTGAGGGGGCACCTGGGCGCTGGGGGCTGGGGGGCGGGAGGGGGAAGGGGCCTTGCCCACCTCGGCCGCCCTCTCTCCTGCCTGCCCTCTGGCTGCGCGTGCTGCTTCCCCCAGAATCGACCCCCAGATCAGTGCCCTGGCTCGGAGCTTCCTTGGGGACCCGGGCGGCCGATTAGAAAGCGCCCATCTTCTCTGTCCCCTCCCCACCTGCGCTTTCTCCTTTTCCTGCGGGATGGTGGTGATGGTGACACTGACAGCACTTTTTGCTGAGAGGGCGTCTAAGCGCCTCCCCGGCCTTCTCCCATTTACTCGCAGCAGCCCTGTGGCATTTTCATGCCCATTTTATAGACGAGAAAACTGAGACCCAGAGAAGTTAGAGCAGGAGCCTCCGCTCAAGCCCAGGCAGGCGGGCGGGCGTCCCAGGGAGGAGCAGCGCTGGCCGCGACCCCGTGTGAGGTGCTCCTGTCTCCCCGCAGAGGTCCCCCTGTTCAGCCCCTCTCTGATATCGGAGAAGATCCTGCTGCGGCTGCTCAAGTACCCAGACGTCATCCAGGAACTCAAGTTTGATGAGCACAACAAATACTACGTCCGCCACTACCTGTATACCCGCAACAAGCCGGCAGACTACTTCATCCTCGTCCTGCAGGTGGGCCGGGAGCCCGGGCCTCGGGTGCCTGAGACGCGCCTGCAGCCAGCGCTTCCCCCGCACTCCCAGGCCCCGGGCTGCTCCCTGCAGGTGGCCCACGGCCCCACTGCTTCCTCGTGCCCCCTCTGGCTCCCTTCTTGCCCTTGTTCGGTCTTGCTCTCCTCTCACTCCCGGTGGCCTTCCCTGTGCTTTCAGGGGAAGGTGGAGGTGGAGGCCGGGAAGGAGAACATGAAGTTCGAGACGGGTGCCTTCTCCTACTACGGGACCATGGCCCTGACCTCCGCGCCCTCTGGTGAGTCGCAAGCCGGGAACGTGGCTGCCCTCCAGCAGCGCCTGGAGCCGAGGGCTGTCCAGGTGGCCCGTGACCAAGGACATAGCTGGACTGCTGGCGGTGGCCTGGGAGAGCAGGATGCTGGTCCTGGGGAGGGGTTCAGAGGCAGCAGGGAGGGCTGGGAAGGGGATTGGAGCAGAGGCCTGGGGGGACCTGAGACAGTGAGGGGCATCGGGGAGTCCCAGAAAGTCCACAGGGTTTGGCTGTCACAGGAAGAAGGGAGCCATTGATGGTCTTTGAACAGAGGAGAAGCACAATGGAAACAGAGCAGCGGCAAGGGCCATGACAGCGGGAAGAGGGTTGAAGGGAGAGGGGCCAGCAGCACCTTGCCTGTGAAGTCGGGGCCAGGAGAGTCAGCGGGACGAGTCGCCGCGGCCCGGCGGAGCAGCGCGGCTCGTCTGCTGGGGCAGGTTGCAGCTGGGGGGGCTCCAGGGGCTTAGCCATTAGCCTCTGGCTTCGGGGCGGTTCTGCCGGAATGAGGCCTTGGGACCGGACAGGGGCCTCAGACGGGCATCCCTGCCCCGGCCACTTGGGCGCCTGCGGCTCTCCTGGTCCCGGGCGGCTCAGGCTCCCCCTGCCAGTGAGGCCCTGTAGACCCCAGCCCCAGCTCTGGTGGGGCCGCGAGCCCGGGAGGGCCCAGGGGGCGGAGGGCCGAAGAGTGCGCTGCCGGCTTGCGCAGGGCCTGTGGCCTGGGCCTCCTGCTGTCCTCTGGCCAAGAGGAGCCCTGACGGCGCCTCGGTGCTTCGCCGGCACCTCCCTGCCCCTCTCACCAGCTGGGCCGTGGTGTGCGGGGCTCCCACGGGGGCCTGGCGCAGAGCACACGGCTCCGGAGCAGAGCGCGGCTGGGGCCAGGCAGGCCCTGCTCGGCCCTCCCCGGCCACGAGCCTCCTCCTGGGCGCTTTCTCTGCGGCAGCGCCTCTCCCGGGCTCTCCTCAACTCGCCAGCAGGGAGGGACAGTGACTTCCGGAAGCGCTGGGTCCTCGGTCTGCTGTGGGCCTCTGCCCACCTCCGCCCCCTCCCCGGGCCCTCGCGCTCTGCCCGGGGCAGCCCGGCCCCAGGTCTCCTCTCGGTCCCGCTGCGGTGGGCCCAGGCCGCCGCCTGCCCTGCCCGCCACTGACCGTTGCCTCTTTTGATCCAGTGCCTTCAGCCCAGCCCGGGTGTCCGCCGGGCAAGCGGAGCTCCCTGCTCTCCTGGCTCTCAGGTAATGTGGCGGGGCCCACAGGGCCCCCGGTGCCACCTGCCGCCCGGCCACGCCCGCCCCCCTGCGCCCGCCCCCCTGCGCCCGCCTCGCCCAGCAGGCTCTGCTTGACCTGGGCCCCGTGTTCTGGGGAGCAGGTCCCCAGAGGTCCTCAGGTCTAGGGAAGACCCAGGCACCCGTGGTCACCCCAAGACACCCACGGTCACCCCAAGACACACGCGGTCACCCCACAGATGCGCGGTCACCCCGTAGTCATAGCTGCCTGTAGACGCGCGCACCTGCACTCCCCGCACACTCGCCCCAGACACGCCTTCGTCTCACTTGCACGCTCGCCGCGCCCACCGCCGTGGACACCCAGGCGCCCCCCTCGGCCGCTTGCTGCCTCTCCCCTTGCTCTGGCCTGGGAGGCGCCTGCCTCAGAGCTCCCCGCCCCGGCCCCTCCACCTTGCTGGCTGGAGAGCGCGGGAAGCGCAGCCGGCCCGAGGCTGGGACGACAACACCTGCCTCCGGCCGAGCGGGACTGGGGTCCTGTCAAGCTCCGAGTTGGCGCCCAGCTGCCATTCCCGGTCTTTCCCTTGCTGCAGCGAACTAAGCGGAGCATCTCCCAGCGAGCGTTCAGGAAGCGGCCCAGCTCCGTGCTGTGCGGGGAGCCGGGCTGCGTGCGGCTCGGCGTCTGCCGCGGCCCCCACGTGCGCGAGGCCGCAGAGGTGACCCCGGCAGGGCCCCCTCGGCGGTGCCGCACACGCCCTGCTGCGCGCCTCCTTCCCAGGCACAGCCAGTCCGCTGCGCCTGCTCCCCACTCCCGCGCGCCCACGGCCCACGCGGAGCCCACCCTTCCCCAGGCTGGAGCGAGACTGTGGCGCTCCTCCCCCCGGCAGGGGAGCAGGTGCCCTGGAGGGGTCCCTGGGAAACGGGCCGCGGGGCGCCAAGGTCCTGTGCCGGTCACAAAAGCACCAGGCCCGTTTGGGAAGAGCGTCAAGAGCGGGAGGGCCCGCGGCGCCGCGGCCTCTTTCCCAGGACCCCGTTTCTAGAAGGCCACGTAGGGCAGCGGGCTGTGCTGGTTCCAAATCTCCCTCCTGTCCCGGGCTGTTCATCAGAGCCGACTAAGGACCTTCCTGTCCGTCACTCCCGTGTCTCTTCAGCGAGCAGACGCATCGCTTACGTTAGCGCGAGCGGCACGTGCGCCCGATCCTCCAGGTTGTGCGTGACCCCATCAAAGACTATTCCGGACTAGGCTTCCTAGGCCCTCACCTGAGAGCCGCACCTGCCGTCCCGCCGCCAGCTTCCCTGGGCTCTGTTAGAAAGGCGCGCTCGGCAGCCACTTCCCGTCCTTGAGGACGCGGGGGCACGCCTCCCCGCTCGCCTCCGCGCTCGCCTCCCCGCTCACGTCCGCCTCCCCGCGCGCCTCCCCGCGCGCCTCCACGCTCACCTCCACGCTCACCTCCCGCTCGCCTCCGCGCTCGCCTCCCCGCTCACGTCCGCCTCCCCGCTCACGTCCGCCTCCCCGCGCGCCTCCCTGCTCGCCTCCCCGCTCACGTCCGTCTCCTTGCTCACGTCCGCCTCCACGCTCACCTCCACGCTCACGTCCGCCTCCACACTCACGTCCCCCTCCACACTCACATTGACACTCACATTGACACTCACCTCCCCGCTCACGTCCGCCTCCACGCTCACGTCTGCCTCCCCGCTCGCCTCCACGCTCACCTCCACGCTCACCTCCACGCTCACCTCCCCGCTCACGTCCGCCTCCACGCTCACCTCCACGCTCACCTCCCCGCTCACGTCCGCCTCCACGCTCAACGTCTGCACGTTCCATCGTTTGGTCCTCACGGCTAAGAGCTGACGCCGGGCAGTGCCGTCGTTCAAGGCTGCGCTGCTGCCCTTTCCCTGTGGGAACCGACCTGGTGGGGGCTGGGCGGCCTCCAGCGGCGGGAAGCGGCCCCGCCGCCCCCTCACGTTGCCCTCCAGGGAAGGGTTGCTGGGACAGCCCAGTGAGGACGGGGCGGGGGCTGGGGGCTCAGCCTCACACCGGGCAGTCGTGCGGAAGCCGGTCTCCCCTGTTGTCCGGAGAGTGACCGGCTGTGTGGGGAGAGGAGCGTGTGCGCCCTTGTCCTCCGGCTGTCGTCTCCGAGCTCGCAGTCACATCCCCTGGCACGAGCCCTTCTCGAGGCCAGGCAGCGGCTTGTCCGTGCCGCCAGGCAATCGGCGTCTTGCCCTTGGCCGATCAGTTTTGTAGCCACGCGCTTTGCCCGGCTTTGGTTTTTGTCTGTTTCCTTGGGCAGAGTTCGTGGGACGCGCTGCTCGGCCCTTCCTCCCGGCCAGCCGCCTTGCCTGTGCTGAGGGGGTGGACCGGCAGCCGAGCTCCTGCTTCCGTGTGCCCCCACGAGCTGACGGCCCTGCTCTCCCCGCAGACCGCTCCCCACCCCACGCCTCCGCCCTCAGCCGCTCAGCCTCCCTCAGTTACTCGGACCGCATGGACGCCGCCGGCCCCCTGCCCATGGCGGGCAGCAGCACCCAGTTCGGCAGCAGCTTCCTGGGCCAGTACGTCTCGGACTTCAGCGTCCGGGCGCTCACGGACCTCCAGTACATCAAGGTGAGCGCGGCGCCCTCGGCCGGGCCCCAAACGCCCTGCCCCCGGAACCACCTTGTTCCCGCCGTCACACCCGGCCACGAGGTCCGTGCGCTCTCCTGGCCCGCAGCCCCCGGCCCGGCCCCCTCTCCCCAGGCCGTGGCAACCTCAGCCTTCCTCTGCAGATCACGCGGCAGCAGTACCAGAACGGGCTGCTGGCCTCGCGCATGGACCCCTGCCCGCAGCTGGCCGTGGACGGGTGCGCCGCGTACGCAGACGGCTCCGAGCAGCCCGAGCTGCCCGTGGTGGACGAGACCACCACCCTCCTCAACGGGCGCAGCTCGCTGCTGCACAAAGCCCCCCACGAGAGCGCCATCTGACAGGAGGGCCCGGGGCCCCCCGCCAGCCCCGCGGGGGCCTCCCCAGTGGGCCCGGATGAAGGTGGAGCGCCGCGGCGGCGGGAGGGGCGTGCAGAGGGCCCGTCTCGCTGAGCGCGCGGCTCTGGGGCAGCAGCTGTCCAGCCCCGGGCTGGCCGGGGCCACGGGCCGGCGCCCACGAGCAGGGGCCGTTTTTACTGGATGTCTACACAAGGCTCGCTGCTCCTCTTTTTAAACATTTTGGGGAAGGAACAGGGAAGACAGGGTTAAGAAACCTTACTTAAAACAATGGTCATTTTCCAAAGAACTTGTACCAGGGGAGGGTTTCTCACTATGGGAAGCCGTGGCCATAGCCTGTTCCCAGCTTGACCTTCGGCGAACGTCCCCGACTCAGGGACCCCGCTCCTCTCTGCGCCGCCGCCGCCGCCTCGGGCTGTCTCCTGGGAGGCAGGCGGCTCTCCAGGAAGAGGGAACCCAGCGGCACCGAGAGCGGCCGCCGGGGCCCGCGCCGAGGCCCAGGCCCTCCCAGCGCTCTGCGCCGGCGCTCCTGGTGGGCGGACGGGGCTGGCGGGCCCTGCGGCAGCGCCCGGGTCTGTCCCCGCTTCCACCAAGGCTCTCCCCTCGGCGGGAGCACCGAGGTCAGCGGGGACCCGAGCGGGCCCCGCCTTCCGGCCAGTGGCACCCGCGTTGCCAGCAGCCCATCCCTGTTTCCCACCCCGCGGGGACAGGAACGGCTCGGCCACAGGCTGAGACCCGCGAGGCCCTTTTTTGCAGACTCCCCGTTTCTAGTTCAAAAACCTCAATCCCTTTTAGGGCTTGGGGATGAGAAGACAGGTTGGAAACCACCTGAGGTCGGTTTTCCATGCTCTTTGCTCTCCGGCCGAGGCTCACCTGGCCTTGTTCACACACTTAGGGAACCCCAGAAAGGAGGCTTCTCACCGGGAGGCCAGACCGCCTGGCCTCTGCTTGGCGGTACACGACTGCTCGCACGTGAGCTCTTTCCCCAGCGCTGCCCTGGCCGAGCCGAAGCGGGCGCTGCCACGGAGCCCAGGGCCTCCCACGCCCGGGGAGGCCGTGGACCAGGTCCGCGTGGCCCAGTCAGCTGCACGGGAACTGGGGCCCGAGGTTCAGGTGGGGAGACGCTGCAGGCCCCCTGCCCGGGCCACTCGCTCCCTTCCTCAGCCATGGGGTCCTGGCATCCCAGCGCCCCGCCCCCTCCAATGCCTTGCGAGGCCCTACTCTTGGGACCAGCTCCGGCACCAAATGTGCCTGCCCAGACCGCTGGAAGTCTTCCTGGACACGGGATTCCTCCTGGGAGCCTGGAGAGCAGGTGGCAATGCCACGGGGCTTCGGCCCTGCGGGAAGACACCAGGGCATGGTCCCCTGCCGGGAGACCCCTTAGCTTGAACAGGAGCAGCTTGCCTTCCGAGGCCTGGCAGGAGCCTGCAGCTGTGTTCCTGAGAGGCCCAGGTGCCGAGCCAAGTGAGAGTGCGGTCACAGGAGCAGGCACGCGCCACAGCTACCTCTTGGCACAGTCAGGACCAGCCGACGGCCCCGCTCCCTGCTGCCCGGCAGTCTGGCAGAGGGTCGTGACGGCGGCCACGTATTCCTGGTCCGCTGACACCCCCTCCCAGTGCAATCGTCTGGCTCCGGGGCTGAGCCACCCCATGCAGCCGCCCACCTGCAGGTCTTCCCGTGTGTGGGAGACCTTCATAAATGGCAGCCGGAGGGGCAGGCAAGTCACAAGCACCGCAGCAAAGGACTCATATTTATTTTGCATAAGATTTTAATTTGTATATTTTTGTGATTTATTTTGACATTGTTACGAGTTTGACTCTCGGGGAGTTTTGTTGTTCTGAGTCTTGTGTCTTATGTCACAAAATAATATTTGCTAAACAATATATGGAATTTATTTTTGATTGGTAATAAAATATGGAACATGTGTAAACCGTGGTGAGTCGCCAGTTTTGCCTGCTTGAGCTCGGTCAGCACTGCATGCCTGCATTAGAGACAGACGTGGTCACGGTTGAGGAAGTGGCTGCTTAATGCTGTCGGGTGTAACAGCAAAGGACAATATTGTGGGACCAGTTAGGAGCAAAATGTTTGCGAGCAGAAATAAACCTTGGAAAAGCCCGTCTGCGGGCCGAGTCCACTGCCGCAGCGGAGAGCGGCAGCACACGGTGAACCCCCACAGGCCCCGGGCCGAGGACGGAAGGCGCCTGCCCAGGGCGACGCCATCGTCCTACAACAGGCAGGTGTCCTTCGGCCCACGCCCCCGCCGGCTGTGGCTTCATGGTTGGCGGGTTCCCGCCCCGCTGCATCCACTGCCGCCGTTTCTGCAGCAGGGAGGACGGTCCCGAGGCTTCTCGGGAGATACACCTGGGAAAGTGTTCGAAGAGAGGGAGGCACTGGGTAGGCAGAAAGCAAAGAGGACGTTCCAGATGGAAGGCATGACAAACGCAAATTTTGTGCGGAGCTGGGCACGGGCAAATTCTGGTCCTCTGCTCATCCCGCACGTTTGAGCGCCCACTCCGGGCCAGCTGCCACCTCCTTGGAGAGGCCTTCCCAGATAACCTGAGATAGCACTGCCCGGTCCCTCTGCCTCGAGCTCCTTGTCTTGCCTTGTTTTCCTCTACCGCACCTGTTACAGGTGCTGAAATGGAGATTTTTGTGTATTCTGTTGTCCTGCACTGGAATCGGAGCACCAAGACGCAGGGACTTTAGCTTATTGCCAGGATAGCCTGGCATCATGGCGGAGATGGTTGTTGAATGAATACATCAGCCTGGGCTGGGTGCTGGAGGGGAGAGCACATAGCTCCCAGCCTGGCCAGGGTGGTCACGGAAGATTGCCCGGAGGAAGTGGCATTTGAGCTAGGGCTTGAGAGATAAGCAGGAGTTAGCCAGTGACGTCACACACAATGGGTATGGGTTTAAAAACTCAAGAATAAGTATTTCGATAGAATGTGGAAATGTCTCATTCCAAATAATAAGTAAATGGCCCCAGGAGGGCCCACGGAGGAACCGAAGGCCAAGTAGCAAGAGTCTCCATTGCCACTGTGACCAACGGGATGGAGCAAAGAATGGTGCAGCACGCAGAGAAGCTGGCGGAGGACCGGGAGGCCCACCCAAGAGGCCTCTGCTCCGTAAACAGAAAATCACTCCTTACGCAGCTTTGTCTGCCCTGTACTGGGTTGTGTCTGGGTAACGAAATGACCATTTCTTATTTCAAAAATTCATTCAACTGTTCTTCCAGCCAAAAGTTCCACTCTTCTGCCCCCCAAAAAATTAGTTATAGGTTGTTTTACAAGGGAGCCTGAGACCAAGGAAAAAGTAACGTCAAAGGTCTCCAAATCCAGTGGGAGTTTTCCCTGACTTTCCACTGGAGCTGTTCTTTCCTAGTCAGTGACTTTTCACGCACATGACTCATTGCAGGCAGGCCTTCTGTTCCCTCTTACCGCCTTGACTTGGAAACAAAAAAAGCATGAGCTAAAGGGGTTGGATGTTTACTTTTTTTTTTTTTTTTTCCCCCCTTAAAAAGAGGCATGCCAAGCCAGTGGAAAGTTTCTGTAGTGTCAGTTCCTTCAGCGGCTTCTGTGATCTGCATAAGTGAGGCAAAGTCCTCGAGGGCCTGTCTCCATCTGGATAACAACTGAAGAATGGAGAGAGATTATGGGAAGATGGAGGAGAAGGCGCCAGCAGTCAGTCCCTCCACCTAAGCTATTGAACTGGCATGAACTGTCTGCACCAACTATTTGGAACTCTGGGGTCCAGTGGAACAACACAACATCCAGGCAGGAGGAGCAGGAAGAAGAGGCTGGTAATTGCACAAAATGCTGGTGACTATCACCCGCAGCAGCTCCCACCCTGCACCCGCCAGGCGTGGGGCGGCCCGTGGCCTGGGCTCCCGGTGCAGTGTGCGGTGCAGGGTGGGCAGCGAGGGCCAAGCCCTCCAAAGCCGGGCATGTGTGCGCTGACCACACACCACTGCTTTGGGCCAGGACTCCAGGTGGCTGGGGGGCCGGCTCTGGGGGCATTGCTGTGCCAGCCCCCTTCAGGCAAAAGCAGCGGAGGGTCCTAAAGAAGCAGTACTTTTTATTTTTCTCCCTCTTGTCATTTTCCACTCACTGGGAATTAATAGTTTGGAAAAGTCACAGATTGATGGCTCTAGCCCAGACCAAAAACACAAACCCTCGCAGTCCCAGAGGAGTGGAAGAGCTAGATTTCCAGAGTTACAACATGTAGTCATTCTGCCAAAGGGCTGCCAATACAAAGTACCGGAAATCTGTTGGCTTTTTAAAAGGCTATTTGGGGTAAAAACTTAGAGTTACAGGGCTTTGAGGAGTCCACCTCAAGGCTGCTCTCTCACCTGTCAGTTGCCACGTGTTGAGGCAAGATGGTCGCTGGTCTCTGTGAGGGCTCAGCCTTCCTCTCTGGGCCTCCTCTCAGCGCAGGCTGGCACAGGGCTTGTCTCAGGGCTCCCTCTCTCCTGGCAAGGGCTTGTTTCTTTTCTAGACCTCTCAGCTGCTTTGGTCTCTTCCCAAGGTCAGCTGCAAACCATCAGGAAATGGCTCCTCTTTCCCCGGGGCCTCAGGATCAAAACTGATGGCGCTCTCTCTTCCTGTGTCTTCTTGAGTGAGTGTCCGTTTATATCGGCCCACCAAGGGGGCGGGGACTCAACCCGAGCCACGCCTTACTGATGCGGTTGAATCAAAGCCCTAATCTTAACAGGGCATTTAATCAAGGGCCCCTCAACTGAATCCAATAGAATAAAAGGGTATCATACCAAGAATAGATTAGTTTACAAATATAATCTTTCTCTTTTTGGGATTCGCACAATCTCAAACTGCCGCACAACATAATATTCAGAATGTCCAGTTCTCAACAAAAAATTACAAAACATGGAAAAACAGGAAAGCAATAGCCCATTCACAGGAAAAAAAAAAAAATCGTCAAAAACCATCCCTGAGGGGGGCAGATGTGGCTCAAATGGTTGGGTGTCCATCTACCATATGGAGGGACCTGGGTTCGATCCCCAGGACCTCCCGGTAAAATGAAAAATATATATATAGAAAGCGCATGGGCTGCCAGGCTCTGTGCTGGTGAGCCGCCAGGCCCCAGGAGCCATGCAGCAAGTTGATGATGTAACAGGAGAGAGACGCAGGGGAGAGACAAGATGAGATGCTCTGAAAGCTCCGAAAACCAGGAACTGAGGTGGCGCAGGCGGCAGGACGGCTCTCTCTCCTACATCGGAGGTCTCTGGGATCGAATCCTGGTGAAGACTGGAGGAGGAGGAGGAGAAGAGATGGCAGGAACAGACACACAGAATTGCCCAGCGAATGGACACAAAACAGCAAATGGGGAAGGGGGGGGTTTAAATGGATAAAGCAAATAAATAAATCTTTAAAAAAAAAAAAAAACAACCATCCCTGAGGAAGTTCATATATTGGAACTATTAGTCAAAGATTTTAAATCAACTGTCTTAAATATATTCAATGCACTAATGGAGTCCATAAACAAAGAACGAAAGGAAATTAGGAAAATGTTGTCTGAATAAAATAGGTGGAAAGTATAAAGATGAAACAAACAGAAATTTGGAGCTGCCAAGTACAGTAATTGATAAGGAAAACCCCTTAGCTGGACTCAACAGCAGATCTGAGCAGGCACAACACAAGATCACTGGACCTGAAGATAAGACAAAGTATCCAGCATGAAAAGCAGAAAGAAAAAATAGTGAAGGAAATGGGACAGAGCCCAAGGAGCCTGTGGGGCTCTGTCCGGCACACCCACGTGCATGCCCCTGGAGTCCCAGAGTGTGAGAGAAGAGATGTGGGGAAGCATGTGAAGAAGTAATGGGAAACCTCCCCTATCTGACGGAAGAGATGGACATGCACCTCTCCGACTCTAAGGTAGCTACACCATGGTACCTTATACCGAAACTGTCAAAATGCAAAGACAAAGAGGATTTTGAAAGAGCGAGAGAGAGGCAACTTGTCACATACAAGGGATCCCCAATAAGATTAGCAGCAGATCTCACATCAGAAACCATGGAGGCCAGAAGACATGGCATATTTAGTCTTTAAAGAAAGAAACTGTCAGCTAAGAATTCAATATCCAGCAAAAATGTCTTTCAAAAATGAACAAGGGGGCCTCTCCCCAATATTAGGAAAGGGGAGGAGGAAAGGTTTAAAAGGCCTAACCGGATGGGGGGCGGATGTGGCTCAAATGGTTGGGCGTCCGTCTGCCATATGGAGGGACCTGGGTTCGATCCCCGGGACCTCCCAGTAAAATAAAAAAAAAATAAAAAATAAAAAAAAAAGGCCTAACCGGGGGCCCCACTTGCGCGTCTCGCCCTGTAGCACACCCATAACCCATGTCTCGGGCTGTGTACTTCTCTCTTTTCTAGTTGTCTTGTTTTCTAATAAACTCTTTACTCCTTTGCCTACCCTAAAGAAAAAAAAAAAGAATAAGGGGTTATATATAGGAACTTGGTGTTTTTTGCACAATTTTTCTGTAAACCTACAACTTCTCTCATTAAAAAAAAAAAAAAAAAAAACTGAAAAAAAAAGAGGAGAAATTAAGACATTTACAGATGGACAAAAACTGAAAGAATTCATTACCAGATCTGCCCTGTAAGAAATGCTAAAAGGAGTCCCTCAGGTTAAAATGAAAGAGCACTAGACAGTAACTTTTGAAGCCTTAAGAAGAAATAAAGAACCCTGGTAAAGGTCGCTGCATAGGTAAATATGAAATTCTGTATTGTGCTTTTGGATTGTAACTGCTCCACCCCCACCCCATGACTTAACAGGCAACGTGTAAAGTAACATTACAGGTCTCTCTCAATGGGTATAAAATGTATAAGGATGTAATCTGAGACAGAAACAATACAAAGGGGTAAGGGTGGAGAAATATAGGAGTAGAGAGTTGGTATACTACTAAAACTAGGTTGTTATTAGCTTAAGATGTTCATTGCAATGACAAAGGTAACCACTAAGAAAATAATTTTAAAAATATAGAGAAAAGGAAAGAAGGGAATCAAAATGAAACATTACAAAAAAAGCAACTAAATGTGTGTGTGTGTGTATATATTTCCTTTCCATTTTTTTATTTTTTGAAAGAGACTTAGATTACATAAATGTTGTGGAGAATCTACAGGGGACTAAATACATTTTTAAAAAGAGGCAGTAATGGAGTAATTGAAGAACAACAAACAAAAGACATACAGAAAACAACTAAATGGCAGAACTAATTTTTTTTTCTTGGTTATTATCTAAATGTCAATGGATTAAACTCCCCTATTAAAAGGCAAAAATTGGCAGATTGGATGAAAAAGCGTATGATGTCTACAGGAGACTCACTTTAGGTACAAAGACACAAAAAGGTTGAAAGTAAAAGGGTAGAAAGAGCTATTCCATGGGAATAATAATCAAAAGAGCTGGGGCGGGGAAGCGGTTATGGCTCAAGCGGCTGGGTGCCCGCCTACCACATGGGAGGTCCTAGGGTCGGTTCTCGTTGCCTCCTAAAGAAGACCAGCAAGACAACGAGCTGACGCGACGGGCTGGTGTGGCAAGCTGATGCAACAAGATGATGCAACAGGACAACAGTGAGATGACGCAACAGAGACACAGTGAAGAAAACAAGAGACACAACAAGCAGGAAACAGAGGTGGCTCAAGTGACTGGATACCTCCCTCTCACATTGGAGGTCCTGGGTTCGGTTCCCAGTGCCTTCTAAAAAGAAGACAGAGAGCAGACAGTGAGCACAAACAATGGCGGGTGGGATAGTGGGGGAACAAATAAAATAAACCTTTAAAGACAAAAACAAACAAAGAGCTGGGGTGGCTATATTATTGTCAGCCAAAATAGTCTTTAAGTCAAAAAAGATTACAGGATGCAAAGAAGGATAGTATTTAATGACAAGAGATTCAATGCAGCAAGAAGGTATAATGATTATAAACGTGTATGCACCTCACAACAGAGCCCCAAAATAAAGCATAAATTGACAGCATTGAAGGGAGAAATAGTTCTACAATTATAGTTGGGATCGTCAATATACTACTTTCAGTAACTGATGGAACAAACTAAGCAGAAAATCAATAAGGAAATAGAGGACTTGCACAGCACTATTAGCCAATTAGACCTAATTGAAATACATAGAACACTCCACCCAACACCAGCAGAACACACATTCTTCTCAAGGGCACAGGGAACATTTTTTAGGATAGACCATATGTTAGGCCACAAATCAAATCTTAATATATTTCGAATTATTGAAATCATACAGGGAAATGGAGGTGGCTCAAGCAATTGGGTTCCCGTCTACCATAAAGGAGGTCCAGGCTTCAATTCCCGGGGCCTCCTGGTGAAAGGCAAGCTGGCCTGTGTGGAGAGCTGGCACAGCGAGATGACACAACAAAAAAGACACAGAGGAAAGACAATAAGAGACGCAGCAGACCAGGGAGCTGAGGTGACGCAAGAGATTGTGCGCCTCTCTCCCACTCCGGAAGGTCCCAGGATTGGTTCCCGGTGCTGCCTAAAGAGAAGACAAGCAGACACAGAAGAATACAAAACAGAGAGCAGACAGCGAGCACAAAACAACGGGGGTGGGTGGGGCGGAAAAATAAAAATAAATCTTTTTAAAAAAATAAGAAATCATACAAAGTATTTTCTTGGACCACAATGGAATACGAGTAGAAATCAATAGCAAGGAAAACTGAAAAATTACAAATACGTGGAAATTAAACACACTATTAAACACCCAATGAGTCAAAGAAAAAAATCACAAGGAAAATTAGGAAATATCTTGAGGCAAAAGAAAACAGAAACAAAATGTACCAAAAACTTATGGGATTTTTGCAATGCCAGTGCTCAGAGGGAAATTTATAACTCTAAATGCCTACAATAAAAAAGAAAGATCTCAAATCAGAGACCTTACCTCAAAATTAGAGGATCTAGAAAAAGAGCAAACTACCCTCAAAGTGAGCAGAAGGAAGGAAATAACAAAGATCAGAGCAGAGATAAATGAAATAGAGAGAGAAAAAAGCAATAGAATCAACAAACTCAAAAGTTGGTTTCTTAAAAAGAGCAAAAAAATTGACAAACCTTTAGCAAAACTGACAGGATACAAATAAATAAAATCAGGAATGAAAGCAGAAACAATATTGACCTTGCAGAATGATGATATGTCAATAAATTAGAAAACCTAGATGAAATGGACAAATTCCTAGAAACATACAAATGCTCTAATCTGACACAAGAAGAAACAGAACATCTCAACAGGCCTATGACAAGTAAAGAGAATGAATCAGTAGTTAAAAACCTCCCAATAAAGAAAAGCCCAGGTCCGTTACTGCAGAATTCTACTAAACGGTTAAAAGAAGATTTAATATTTTTTTTTTTTTTTAAAGATTTTATTTATTTATTCATTTATCCCCCCTTGCTGCTTGTGCTCGCCGGGTCAGCCAACCACGCCGTGCCGGCGGGCCCGCCCTCACCAGGAGGCCCCGGAACCGAACCCGGGGCCTCCCACATGGCAAACGGGAGCCCCACTGATTGAGCCACAGCCGCTTCCCAAGAAGATTTAATATTAATCCTTTTCAAACTCTTCCAGAAGAGAGGAGGAGGGATTACTTCCTAACTAATATTATGAGGCCAGCATTAGCCTGATACCAAAGCCAGATAACAACAGCACGAGAAAAGAACACTACAGCTCAATATCCCTATGGATAAAAATGCAAAAGTCCTCAACAAAATACTAGCAAACTGAATCCAGCAGTATATTAAAAGGATTATATGCCATTACCAAGTAGGATTTATTTCAAGAATTCAAGGATGGTTTAACATAAGAAAATGAATCAATGTAACAGGCACAGCACATTAATAGAATGTAGGGGGTAAAAAACAATATACAATCATCTCAATTGATGCTGAAAGGACCTATGACAAAAATCCAACATCCTTTCATGATAAAAAAGAAAAACACTCAGAAAACTAAGAATAGATGGTAACTTTCTCAACATGATAAAAGGCATTTATGAAAAACCCACAGAAAATACCATACTCAATGGTGAAAAACTGAAAACTTTCTTAGATCAGGTACAAGGCAAGGATGCCCCCTGTCACCACTGTTAATCAACATTGTACTGGAAGTTCTAGCCAGAGCAATCAGGCAAAAGAAAGAAAGAAAATGCATCCATGAGAGAAGGAAGGGAAAAAAATAAAAAGCATCCAAAGTGGAAAGAAGTCAAATTATCACTATTTGCAGATGATTCTCTATATAGAAAACACCAAAGAATCTACAAGAAAGCTACTAGAACTAATAAATTCAGCATCATTGCAGGAAATAAGATAAACAGGCAGAAGACACCTGGGTCCCTAGACATCAGTAATGAACAAGTTGAATAGGAAATCAAGAAAGCACTTACATTTACAATAGCATCTAAAAGAACAAGATACCTAGGAATGATAAATTCAACCAAGGAGGTTAAAGACTTTTGCACTGCAAACTACAAAATGTTGCTGAAAGAAATTAAAGAAGACCTAAATAAACGGAAAGGCATCTATGTTCATGGATTGGAACACTTGGCATTATTAAGCTGTCAATATTGCCTGAAGTGAGCTATAGATTCAATGCAATCCCTATCAAAATTCCAGCAGTCTTTTTTTTTTTTCTTTCCTGGAATGGGAAAGTTGATTCTGAAAGTCACATAGAATTGCAAGCGGCCCAAATAGCCACAACAATCTTGAAAAAGAGCTAAGATGAAGCACTCACACTTCCTGATTTCAAAACTTACTACAAAGCTACAGTGTGGTCCTGGCATAAAGACAGACATCTGGAGCAATCAAATAGGATTGAGATTCCAGAGTTGAGTCCACACATCTATGGGCAGACGTGCCAAGTCCATTCAATGGGGAAAGAATGGTCTCCTCCACAAATGGTGCTGGAACAACTGGAAATGCACATGCAAAAGAATGCATATAGATCCCTGTTGTTCATCATATACAAAAATTCAAAATGGATCAAAGACCTAAATATAAGAGCTAATACTATAAAACTCATAGATGAAAGCACACAGGGAAATACCTTCAGGGCCTTGTAGGAGGCAATATTAGATTTTATACCAAATTTTTAAAGATTTTATACCAAAAGCATAAGCAACAAAAAAAGAAAAAAATAGGTAAAATGGACCATCAAAATTAAAAACTTTTGTGCATCAAAGGATATTGTCAAGAAAGTGAAAAGACAACCTACAGAATAGAAGAAAATATTTGGAAACTATATATCTGATAAGGGATTAATATCTAGAATATCTAAAGAATCCCTACAACTCAATAAAATGACAAACAACTTAATTAAAATATGAGTTGAGGATTTAAATAAACATTTCTCCAAAGAAGATATTCAAATGCCCAATAAGTATGTGAGAAGATGCCCAACATCACTAGCCATTAGAGAAATGCAAATTAAAATTGCAATGAGGGGGAGCAGATGCGGCTTAAGTGGTTGAGCGCCTGCTTTCTACATGGAAGATCTCAGGTTCGATCCCCGGTGCCTCCCCAAAACAAAAAGTAAACAAGCAAACGAAAAACCAACTCAGGGGAGCTGATGTGGCTCAGTGGTTGAGTGCTGGCCTCCCACATACAAGGTCCCGGGTTCAATCCCCAGCTCCAGGACCTAAAAAAAAAAAAAAAAGAAAAAAATTGCAATGAGATACTTTTCATAGCCACTAGGATGGCTATTATTAAAAACTACTGAAAATGACAAGTGTTGGTGAGGAGGATGCAGAGAAACAGGAGCCCTTGTTCATTGTTGGTGGCGATGGAAAATGGTGTAGCTGCTGTGGAGAACAGTTTGGTGGTTCCTCAGAAAATTATATATAGAATATATATGACCTGGCCATCCCGCTCCTGGCATATATCCAAAAGCAGCGGAAGCAGGGACTCAGACATTTGCACACCAACGTTCAGTGTCAGTCACAACTGCCAAAAGGGAGAAACCACCCAGGTGCCCATCAATAGATGAATGGATCGACAAAATATGGTATAATTATACAACGGGATATTTATTCAGCCATAAAAAGCAGCCCAGGGGAGCGGGTGTAGCTCTGTGGTTGAGCGCCTGCTTTTTATACACGAGGTCCTGGGTTCCCTCTCTAGTACCCCCTAAAAAAAAAAAAGAACATGCTGGTATGTGGTACAACATGGATGAGCCCTGAAGACATTATCCTGAGTGAGATAGGCCTGATGCAACCTCAGGGATAGGAAATAGCTAGAATAAGGAACTTCACAGAGACAATGTGGAACAGTGCAGCCAGGACTGGCAGGAGGGGGGAACGGGGAGCCGCTGCTGAATGAGTATGAGTTTTGGTTTAGGATGATGAAAATAGTCCGGAAAGAGGTAATTG
Source organism: Tolypeutes matacus (assembly GCA_026826555.1). NCBI lineage: Eukaryota > Metazoa > Chordata > Mammalia > Cingulata > Chlamyphoridae > Tolypeutes > Tolypeutes matacus. The sequence continues at coordinate 260,662 of JAKSZT010032066.1, read as the reverse complement.
TGAAAGTGACATAGTATTGTCAATATACTTAATGTCAAAGAATTGCCCACGGAGAGGCCCCGGGTTCGGTTCCCGGGGCCTCCTGGTGATGGCAAACAGCCCGCGCGGCGCCGTGAGCTGACGCAGCAGGACGACCCAACAAAGGGAGACAAGCAGACCCAGGAAAACGCACAGCAAATGGACACAGCGAGCACAAGCAGCAAGGGGGGGGGATAAATAAGATCTTTAAAAAAAAAAAAAGAATTGCCCACTGAAAGTGGTTGAAATGATTTCTTGTATATTTTACCACAATTAAAAATAGTTATTTTTAAACAATCTACAGCCTTCGCCCTAAAAAGGAATGACGTCCTAATGCATGCTAGAACCTTGAAGGCCAGCTCAAAGGAGCCGGCGAGCAATGTCCTGACCGCCCAAGGGCAGAGACAGAAAGTAGACTGGTGGCTTTCAGGTCCTGGAACGCTGTGGAGGTGGTGGTCGCACCACATGGTGAAGGCAGTAAATGCCACTGGCTGCTCCTCATCAAAACAGATCGTTTTCCCGACGTGGCTGTCAGCACAAGAGAAGAGAAGCCACCCAGCCCCCTGCTGTGATGGTCCGGGGCTGTACGGACCCCAGGAAAGCATGTTCTCAAGGCCCGTCCATCCCTGCGGCTGGGAGCCCATGGGAGCCGATCCCAAGCAGAGGGCGGCCAGGGTGAGGGGAGGCCTGACGCTTCCCGGGGTCCTTCAGAAGCAAGAGCAGGAAAGGGAGAGCCAGAGGCTGAGGCAACGGCGCCCAGAAGGGAAGGGCGAGGCCGGCTGCGGGGCTGCGGGCACCAAGCGCCGCTTTCGGGGCCTCAGAGCCGTCAGCCCGCCGCGTAACAGGCACCCGCGTCTACCACCGTCTCTGCACACGGCATCTCCCCGTCGGTTATTCGAAGGGGCAGCGCGGGTTCGCGCCTTCGGGCACAGCGCCTCCTGCGGAGACGCGGCCCACACGCTCCTGGCCACAGCGCCTGTACCCCAGAAAACTGTCCTGGCGGGCAGCCTCCCAAAGCCCCTTCCACGGGACACGCTCCTTAGGCCGCGCCAACAGGAGCCCTCGGCCCCTCCGCGCCGTGCAGGGGCCTTCCGGGTGACCTGCCGGGACGCTCGCGCGTGCTCGGGTCTCCGTCCTGGGGCTTCCCGGCCCCGCGCGCCGCCTCCCGGGGTCTCCTCCCGCGCTGGGCAGGCGCCGCCGACACCGGCTCCCGCGTGGGGCGGGCCACCCTGAGCGCGGCGGGCACCGCGGGTCACCGCGGGCGGCGGCCAAAAGCCCTTCCGGGCTCCAGGGCCGTTTCCTAAGCAAACTGCCCCTGAGTGGCCGCGGGCGACTTCGGACGCGTTTGGGCCCGCGCCTCAGCCCCCGCGCCCTCCGCGCCCGGCCGCCCGCCCCGGCCCCGCGCCCTCCGCGTCCCCAGCGGCCTGTTTACGTCCCGGCGCAGCCTAGCCCGCTGCGGGCCCGCCCCCGCCCGCCGCCCATTGGCGCAGGGGCCGAGC
>JAKSZT010032066.1:212648-252721 GCA_026826555.1 Tolypeutes matacus | reverse complement strand
GTCGAGGGGCTCCAGCGGCAGATGGGGGGACGCCGTCGAGGGGCTCCAGCAGTGTGGGGGGGATGCCATCGAGGGGCTCCAGCGGCAGATGGGGGGATGCCGTCGATGGGCTCCAGCAGTGGGGGGGGATGCTGTCGAGGGGCTCCAGCGGCAGATGGGGGGACGCCGTCGAGGGGCTCCAGCAGCAGAGGGGGGGACGCTGTTGACAGATCCCAACAGCGGACAGGGGGGACGCCGTCGAGGGGCTCCAGCAGCAGACAGGGACAGGACAAAGCGGGAGGCTGCCGGCGTCGGGAAGCACCATCGCACACATCACCTGTCCTTGCTCTTCAATGGTAAATACGCCAATCACAGAGAAGTCTGGAAACTCGAGAACATCCACCAAAACTAGGCAACTCCGAACTCTGTCTGAGGGATTAATCTACAACTTAAATTGGGCCAACAAGAATTGTTCTCTTTGTTTAAGCAAAATCATTTGCCAGGATTTTAGGGTTTTTATTTTTCCTCCTTTTACATTTTCCCTTCAAACCTGTGACCCGAGTGCCCTCGTGTGTGTGGGCGGACGTCTTATTCCGGGTGCTGCAGGGCCCCCACTGGTTTTCCCAGTCTGTGGCTGCTCCTGTTGGACATGCTGCAGGGGGAGGACTGGGATGGAAGGCAACATTTGACTATTGGCTGTCACTCAAATGCTGAATGTTGCAAACATTTAAGTTAAAAACTTAAATGTCGTCAGAATAGGGTTAAGTTGAAGAGAGAATACTGGATTGCTTCTCAAAAGGTGGAAGGAGGAGGAGGACTGATCCTTGTGTGACATGGCTCTGAGCAGCCCCTGCTCGAGGCCCAGGAGCCCCCGCCCCACGGGTCTGTCGGGCAGCAGCTGGACGACGACCTTGGCTTTCCCCCTCTTTAACACGGAGAAGAGAGCCACCCCAGTTCTCCTGTGCTAACGGTCCTGTGGCTTCCGAGCGCTTCTGGTATTTGATCCTGGTGAGTGATTAGAGTCTGTATATTAAAAAGTAAGGCAGAATGTGGCCGGCCTTGCAGGTGAGTCGTCATGTGGAAAAGCTCCTTCAAGGTTTAAAAACAAGCCCTGGGAGGAGACGGCTCGAGGCTCCTCTCCTGATCTGCCGCTTTCCAAACTGCGGACTTACGCACTGGTCAGTGACTTCAGGTCTGTGAGACGTTCTGGCATCTCTGCCGGTTAACATTTTCCATAGTTTAAAAGGCATTCCTTTCCAAGAGGAACCCTCGGCAGATAAACTGGACTGTCCTCTACAGAAGAAAGCATAAAAAGGGACAATCAGAAGAAATTCAAAAAAAGAGAACTCGCCGTGCTGTCAAATTCCAGAGGGCTATCACTGGTGCATCCCTGGCTGATATTATGGCCAAGAGGAATCAGAAACCTGAAGTTAGAAAGGCTCAGCGAGGAGAAACTATCAGGGCTGCCAAAGAAGCAAAAAAGGCTAAGCAGGCATCTAAAAAGACAGCAATGGCTGCTGCTAAGGCTCCCACAAGGGCAGCACCTAAACAAAAGATTGTGAAGCCTGTGAAGGTTTCTGCTTCCCGAGTTGGTGGAAAACGCTAAATTGGCAAATCAGATTTTAAAATAAAGATCTAGCTGTAACAAAAAAAAAAAAAAAAAAGAATGCCTTAGGGAGGCGGCTGTGGCTCAATCAGTGGGGCTCCCGTTTGCCATGTGGGAGGCCCCGGGTTCGGTTCCCGGGGCCTCCTGGTGAAGGCAGGCCCGCCCGCACGGCATGGTTAGCTGACCCAGCGAGCACAAGCAGCAAGGGGGGGATAAATGAATAAATAAATAAAATCTTAAAAAAAAAAAAAAAAAAAAAGAATGCCTTAGAGACGAGCAGGGAAGGGCCTCCAGCATCCAAATAACTGCCGAGTCCCCGACCTGCGGCCTGACGTGGGCCGCGCCAGCCGCTGCCAAGCTCGCGGGCCCCCGTGGCTGCAGAAAGCCCTCAGCGAGAGCATTGGCACCTGCTGCCCGCCTGCCGCCCAGGTCCCCCGGGGGTCCTTGCCGGGTCCCCATCGCCACCCGGCCCGGGGGTCCTTGCGGGGTCCTCGGCCCTGGGGGAGTTCGCTCTGGGAGGAGGCCCCCTGAGGGTGCCCCCAGCGGCGGCGGAGCATTTGTGCCACATGGCTGTGGCACCTGCCCGCTAATGGCACCGGCCTCGGGGCGTCTGCAGGGGGAGCCCCGGTCCTGCACGGGCGGGTTGCCCGCGAGCTCAGGTGGGTGAGGGGGAGGCGTGGCGTGCGCGAAGCCCTGACGCCGTTGCAGGGTTCTCAGGTGCCCGTTCTGCATCCTGACGTCCCCGAAGCCAGGGTAGGCGCCCCAGGTGGCGGCGCCTCGGCACTCCCGGCCTCCTTCCTCCGCTGCTCGCCCGCCCTGCAGCAGGGGCTTCCTCGGCCTGCACTGGGGGCCGGGGGCGGCCAGGCGCTGCCCTGCGTCCCCCTGCGCTTGGCCACGACGTAGGGATCAGCCAAGGGTAGGAAGTGCGGCTCTCCCAGAGCAGGGGAGGAATGGGGTTTGCTTTACCGAAAAGTGCCCCCTCGTCTGGGGCACGGCGAGGAGGAAGGGGCGGTGGGGATGGGTTTGGCCTGGGTTCCCTCACCTCAGCCAGGCGCCCCCCAGCAGGGTAGCTGCGCGCTAGTCCACGTGTGTGTGCCAAGTGTGAAACGCAGGGGACGGATGTGGCTCAAATGGTTGGGTGTCCATCTCCCATGTGGAGGGACCCGGGTTCGATCCCTGGGACCCCCCGGTAAAAAAAAAAAAAATAAGTGTGAAACGCACCCCAGCTTTCAAACACGGCGGTCAGAAAACGTAAAGGACCTGTTAATGTGTTTATATTGATAGCATGTCGAAATGACACTAGTTTGGATATACTGAAATAATTTCATATGTATTTATGGGTACGTATTTTTTTATTTTTAGGAGGTACCAGGGATCGAACCCGGGACCTTGTACATGTGAAGCAGGTGCTCAACCATTGAGCTACATCTGCTCCCCTAATTTTAAAAATGTCATTGAAGTTGGTTTCACTCTTTAAATTTCATTTTTTTAATATGGCTACTAAAAATTGGAAATGACAGATGCAGCTTGCATTCTGTCTTTTCTGGACAGATGTAAGGTTTTAAAATGAAGAGAACTTACCTGAAGCAGAGTAAACTAAGTTTCCCCAGCATTTCCTGGCACTCCGAGACTTGAGCTCTTTTCCAGTGTAGTTCTGTTTCCTCATTAAGCCAACAAGCAAGACCCATGGGGCGCTAGCAGGAGACACAGAAGAGGGCGTGAAAAGCTCCCGCCCGCAGTGTGTCCTCCCCTGGCTCAGTGCGGGCTGGACCTCTGGGCACGGCCCTCACAACCCAGCGAGGGCGGTCACAGGTACCTGGGAAGCAAGGACAGGAGTCCAGGGCCTGTCCCTCCATGGGCTCATGCCAGGGGTCACCTCCGGTGCCCGCGGGGTCAGTGCCACATGGCTAACATGCTGTCCGCCCCCCAGGGAAGTCCCACCTGGCCATCGTGCAGAAGGTCAACAACGAGGGGGAGGGCGACCCCTTCTACGAGGTGCTGGGCCTGGTCACCCTGGAGGACGTCATCGAGGAGATCATCAAGTCCGAGATCCTGGACAAGTCCGACGTGTACCGTGAGTTCTGACTCCTGGAGGTTTCCTGTCTCGGCCGGTCCTCCCCGGGCACGGGGGGGGGGTGTCTGTGTCCGAGCACAGCGGGCTGTCGTTGCTGGGAGACGGGTTGGCTCGCAGCCGGCACTGGCCCAGGCCCTCCTGCTCCTGGACGCAGAGCCACGGTTCTGCCTGCCGCTACCTGCCACTTGTTTCCGCTGAAGGAGGAGAGGCCACCTCCCCGAGTGGGCCTCTCCCTCTGCTCTGGCTTCCTCTGGATCTCCGTTTCCCTCCACATCACAGGTGTCTCCTCAAAGAAACCCCACTGTCCACTGCCAAGAGGGTCCTCCCGCAGCTGACAGCCGCGGGGCCCTTGCCTGTGTCTTGGGATGGCAGCTGAGGCCATGGGCAGATGCCGCCTGCCTGCCCCAGCCTCCCCCGGCTCCGGGCACATGGAGCTGCCCGAGTCCCTGCCTTCAAGCATGTCGCTCTGCTTCAGCCTCTGTCCCCAGAACATGGGGTCTTCAGTCTGCCCTTGGCCCAGGTCACCAGTTAGTTGCCACTGTGGAGCACGGCCCGTCTGCAGATACACGTTTTCCAGCGAGGGCCTCCTAACGGGCAAGGGTACCTGACCTTAGAGGGGCTGCTGTGCTGTTAGGGCAGCACAGCCACGGCGAGGACATGCCCTTCCAGCACTTTCTCAGGACGCAGCTGCATTGTGGGCACTGTTCCTTCATCCTGGGCGCCAGGGTCACCGTGCGGTGGGAGCGGGCACGGAGGCCCCCGGTGCCGCCTCCCCCTTGGCTTGCCCGCTGCTGCCTGAGCACGCCTTTTCCTCCCGCCGCAGGGGACAGCAAGCCGAGGAAGAAGCCTGCTCCACTGACTGCCCCTCTTGAGCGGAAGGAGGAATTCTCCTTGTTCAAGGTGTCTGACAGCGAATGCAAAGTGAAAATCTCACCTCAGCTGCTCTTGGCCACCCAGCGCTTCCTCTCCCAAGGTGAGGGCGAAAGCTGGTCCCTGTCTCTGTGCTCGCCCACTGTCACGGGACTCGGGACCTCCAGGGCAGACCCTGCCCCTGCTCCCCCACCCCACCCCCGTAAGCAGCGCCTCCAGGAGAACCTCTGAGCTTCTCTCCACAGCCCTGTCTGCGTCACGGCCACCTGAGGGGTGGCTCTTGGCCAGCTGGCGCTCCCTGTGGCGAGCGGCAGCCGGGGCCCCTCAGCCAGGTGCAGCCCTCTCCTGCGGCAGAGGCGGCGGCTCACAGGCCAGCCGGGGAGGCGCTCAGGCGGGCAGCAGTAGGTGGGTGTGGTGGCGGCGGCCACGCTGGCCCTCGTGGACACTGCCTCTTTCTCCGCCGTGGAGCAGAGGTGGATGTGTTCAGCCCAATGCGCGTCTCTGAGAAGGTCCTGCTGCACCTGCTGAGGCACCCCAGTGTCAACCAGGAAGTGAGGTTTGACGAGAGCAACCGCCTGGCTGCCGGCCATTACCTGTACCAGCGCAGCCAGCCGGTTGACTACTTCATTCTCATCCTGCAGGTAACTGGGGTCCCAGAAAGCTGGGGAGCAGGGTGTCCAGGCGCCCCCGGGCGGACAGAGCTCTGCGCGCTCGTCTGCCAGGAAAGCCGCCTTGTCCATACCTGCCTCTCTCCCTGCCCCTCTTTTGTTTCCGCCGTCACAGGGCAGGGTCGAGGTGGAGATTGGCAAAGAGGGCCTGAGATTCGAGAACGGGGCCTTCACCTACTATGGAGTCTCGGCCCTGACTGCGCCGTCCTCGGGTGAGCCGCGCCACTCTCCCAGAGCCCGCTGCTCCTGCAGGCGGCTAGCACCTTGGCTTTGGGACCCGCCGGTGCTCCCGTCTCTGGGTGGCGTTACGGGAGGGGCTCGCGCTTCCCTCCTGCTCACTCCCACCCGTTTCCCTGGAGGGAGCGTGTCTCCATCCTCTCTCAAGTCCTTGCCACGCCCCTGCGCTCGTGAGGGTAACTGTAGGGTGGGCTCCGAGGCCCAGCGGTACCCTCCACGGGGCGGGGGCTGCCCCGTCACCTGTGGCTCTTTTCAGCAGTTCGCCAGACCCCAGCGTCCTCGCTGCAGACCGCCCGCCGTGACCCGCAGCCCGAGCCAGCCGACGGCGTCCACGGCGCCCCCCCGCCCGCGTACTGCCCCGACTACACCGTGAGAGCCCTCTCCGACCTGCAGCTCATCAAGGTGACCACCGGGCGGCTCGTGGGGCTGGAGTGCGGCCAGCTCTTTGTCCCTGAACTCGGGGCACACTCCTGTCGACTGCATCCGAGCCTCCCAGAGCAGGGCTTGCACGAGGCCCTGGCCCTGCCTCCAGGCGCCCCGCGCAGTTGCTCTCCTCTGTCCTCCTCCTGCCCTGGTGGGGCCCTCCCACCCGGTCAGGTGCCTCTGGGCAGGAGGGAGTGGTGTGGCCTCTCGCCCTGCCTTCTCTACCCCGCGCCACGCTGCAGCTGCCCGGCGATGCCACTGTCCACAGGTCACACGGCTGCAGTACCTCAACGCGCTCTTGGCCACCCGCGCCCAGCGTTTGCCGCAGCCCCCTGAGAACGTGGACCTGCAGGTTGTCCCAGGCAGCCAGACCAGGCTGCTCGGTGACATGACGGCCACGGCGGCAGGTAAGACCATGTGGGCTGCTGCTGGTCCTTCCTGCTCGTCTCCTGGACATGCCGTGTCTGCTCTCACCCTGCCCTGCTGTCTCCTTTCTCTCCACCCATCCTTTTCTTTCTCCCTTCTCGCCGTTTTTACGTGGCTCCCGTGACACCAGACCACAGAATAGCTGGTGTTGAGAGCAGAGCGTTTTAAACCAGCATTTCCTTTCAAGGGCTGGGTTCCTGAGAGGGCATAAGGTCAAGGCCAGATGCTGGGCACTCACGATGAGGGCGAAGGCTCCTGGCAAGGAAGGTCTTGGCCACACATGGATGCAAGTGGGGGCTCAAGGCAGGGTCTCAGCTGGAAACCATTCCAGAAACCAGAAAGCCACCTGCTTGGCAGCTTGGCCAGGCCACATCCCGCTTCCGTTACATGCAGGACGGTGAGGCTGCAAGAGGCAGCCTTGCAGTGGGAGGGAAGCTAGGGGTGCGTGATGGCGAGCCCAGCCCCTCAGTAAGGGAGGGGAAATGAGACGCAGGCTTTGGGTTGAGTGGCCAAAAGCCAAGGGGCTTTCTTGTCCTTGTTATTCGAGAAGATACTTTGAGTGCCTCGGTTGGGGTCCCTCGAGGCAGTTGGTGCCAGGCTGGCGCCCAGGTGTTGACTCGGAGCCCGTGTGCGCCCTCCTCCCGCCAGGCTAGAGCGTCTCCCAGGGAACAGCTCTGCGCTTAGACCCGAGCTCGAGGACTAAAACACCTTTTCAGAATGGAAAAGTGCCTTCTGAATGGTGGGGGGATATGTGGAAGTGGGGGAGAACCCCGTCTTGGGCCCTGTTAGCGGCTCAACCCTCGAGCCCGTCACTGGGCCCGTGGGGGCCGTGCGCCTCAAGTCCCTGCCTGGGCGTGGTCCCGCCGTTCCAGACGGCCGCGCTTTCGGGGTTCCCACCTCTTGGGGTTCCTCGAGCTCTTAGGCCTGCCCCTGCGATGTGATTCGACTTGTTGGGGTGCCCCCTGCACGTCATGCTGCCACACTAGAACGGAGCCTTGGGAGCGGGGCCGTGCAAGCCTTCCCGCTGCAGCTGCTACTCCGTCCGCACGCTCAGGCAGGCTAGGCCCCCCTGCCCTCGAGGGGACGCCGCACGGCCTCGCCGCCCCGGGCCCCTCTGCTGCTGGGTGGCTCCCCCGCGCAGTTCTGTCGTCTCCCCTGGGGTCTGCCGTGCGAGCTAAACGGTTTGTCTCCTTTCTTTCTTTCTCTTTCTGCTTTCTTCAGCCTTCCCAGTAGACCTTTCCCTCTTTGGCACATTTGGAAACTGCAGTTGATAAATGACTGTGGATAGTGAACGTTTTTTGTTTTAAGAAAACACCCAAGGTAAATATCTTCTTCCTTTTCCTTTGATCTGCTCTCACAGGCCTTCACGTTCTGGGAGGGGCATTAAAATAGCTCCCCGCAACTGAAAGGAGCGTCACGAAACACCTGCTTAGCCTCGGAAACTAGAACTTTCTCCCTAGAAAGGGCGCTTCCCGCCCGGCTCCCGCCATCGGGCACCGAGGCCTTGTTTGTTCGGTCGAGGCAGCGTCCCTGCTCTCCTGCTCCACCGGGCCGCCTCCTGCCCCCTCCTGCCCTGCAGCTGCTTTTACTGTGTGCTCCACTGCACCTGCCCCCCTGCACTTTGTGCGTCATCCTCCCTCTCTCCCCCAGGGTCCAAGCACAGCGGCCCCAGCGGCCCAGCAGAGGAGAGCCCGGGCCGGAGCCCAGAAGTCTAACGTCGTGCTGGGCAGCCCTGGGTCTGGGCGTGAACGAGCAGATGGAGAGCTGGAGGGAGCCGAGGTGTCGCTGCGAGCCAGCCTGACCCCGTCCCTGCCAGGCCACGTTTTAGATGGCCCTTGTGGATGCGGGCCTTGCCGTCCTCAGCGCCTGGCGTCGTGCCAGCAGCCCTCAGCAGCTCCTGCGCCAAGGAGTGGGCTCAGCCAGGCTCAGCCCACCGGGCCGCTGCTGGCAGGGGAGAGGAATGCCGCAGCCCTCCCTGCCGGCAGCACTTTCTCAGCAAACCGAGAGCCCAGTGGGGGCTGGGGGTCCAGGCCATGGCCTGCTCGCAAGCCCGCCCCACGATTCTGGCTGCCTCCGTGCAGGCCCCTGGCGAGCGCGCTGCCCCGTGGCTGCAGGCCCTCCGCGTGGGGACCGGGGCAGCCTGCTGCTGGCCGCTCGCCCGGCGGCTCTGCCGCCTGCCCTGCTTAGGTGCCGCTAGCAGTATTGTCGGTTTCTGTGTTTTCAGAAGAGGTTGCGCAGGGAGGAAGGGTCCTTTCTTACCGCCTGGTCCCAGGGGGAGGTTGCCCCCAGCCCCGTGCTAGACTGGCTCATAGCCTTCTCGGGAGAGCAGAGAGCGCAGCAGGGGAGGGGAGGGGAGGGAAGGGGAGGGATGGCTGTGGACCCTGTCTCCCGTCACCTTCCTTTAAAAAAAAAAAAAAAAAAATCATTTTTTCTTACATTTCTGAAACATTTCAAGTTTTTTGCTTTTTTTCCTCTTCCTAGATACAGGCTTTTAGAGAAGTGGGAACAAGTAGGCACTTGTCTTTTTCCTCTCGTTTACCTGTATTAGCTGTATTTACCTTCCAGGGTTCTTTGGCAGTGGAAACGGGGGCCTCACAGGGTCGTAGGACGGTCGATGGGGTGGGGGGAGAGGGGCTCTGCGTCCTTTCTCGAAGGAGTGTGGGTCCTTAGAAACGAGCCGTGCTGGGGGTCACGTCAGCAGCTGTTCTCAAGGAGTACCAAATACTTCGGTCATCTCGCTAGAGCAGTGGTTCCCCGCGGCCGCATGTCGCAATCACCCGGCAAACGGAAAGTACTGGTACTGGGTCTCGCCCCTGGTGATTCTGGTTTCATCAGTCGGGGCATCACAGAAGAGTTCCCACGTACCCTTCACCCAGCTTCCCCGACTGCCAACATCACAGGGAACCATGGCCCACTGATCAAAACTGAGAAAGTCACATTGGCACTAAACTGCATACTCTATTTGGCTTCTACCAGTTTTCCCAATAATGTCCTTTTTCTGTTGCAGGATCCAATCCAGGATACAAGTTGTATAGTTGTATTTAATGCTTTTGCCATTTTTTTTGCTCTTTCGACTTTGAAATAATTAGATTCATAGGAAGTTGCAAGGATAACATAAGCAGGTCCCGTGTACTCTTCCCCCGGCACTGCCGTAATTACAGTCCAGCATCAGAGCCAGAGGTGCGGGCAGCACGGGCTGGGCACGCAGTTCTAGACCGTCTCGCTGTGTCTGCGTTTGTGGGGCCATCACCACAGTCAAGTGACAGGGAAAGCTGTCCCTCGGCCACACCTTTGTAGCCATGCCCACACGGCGCCGCCATCCCCGACCCGACCGCCACCGATCTGCTCTCATCTCTAGGACTTTGTCCAGAATGTCATATAAATGGAATTACACAGACCATAACCGTTTGGGGTTGGCTCTGTTCACTGGGCATAGTTCTCTGGAGATCCCCCCCCGTCTTGTCTATCAGCAGTTCATTCCTCTTTACTGCCGAGTCGTGTTCCACGGGACGGACGAGCCACGGCTTGTTGCGCCGCTCACGCACCGAAGGACGTCTGGCTTGTTTCTGGCTTTGGGTTATTACGGATAAGGCTGCCGTGGACATTCACGGACAGGTTTTGTGTGGACAGAGGCCCAGGAGAGCAGTTGCTGGGTCATGTGGTAGCTGCACGTTTAGTTTTTTTTAAGAAACTGCCAAACTTCCCGAGTGAGTGGCCCACCTCACGCTCCCACCAGCAGCGAGGGGCTGCTTCTCCGCGTCCTCAGCAGCGTCTGGTGTCGTCGTTTTCTCGTTTTAGCTGCTCTGCTAGGTGTGCAGTGGTGCCTCACTGGCTTTAATTTGCTTCTCCATTATGGTTGATGACGTTAAGCGCCTTCTGGGCTTCTCTGCCGTCTGTGCGTCCTCTGCAGTGAAGTGTCTGTTCATGTGTTTTGCTTGTTTGTTGACTGGATTATTAATAGTTGAGTTTGTCTCTAGAAAAACTAGTCTTTTGTTGAATTTTTGGTTTGCACATATTTTCTCCCAGTCTGTAGCTTGTCTTTTCATCCTTTTCACAGGGTCTTTTGCCAAATAAAAGCTTTTAATTTTGAGGAAGTCTTTTATAGCTTGTGCTTGTGGTGTCATGTCTAAGAACTCTGCCCAGGCCTAGTTCACAGTAAGTTTTACATTTTACATTTACGTCTGTGATCCATTTTGAGGAAATTTCTGCATGGGGCGTGGGACCTGGGTCAGGGCCCACTGTCTCACCGTGGAAGTCCCTGGTCCAGCAGCCTTGTTGAAAAGGCCGTCTTTCCTCCCTGGAGCTGCTTTTGACCTTGGTCAGCGATCATGTGGCCCCTTTTTTGTGGGTCGGTTTCCGGGCTTTTCCCTCTCTACACCGCAAGGCTTGTTTTCAGGCAGACTTGCCCCTCCCACAGTATTCTTTAACAAAAATGTATTTAGGATTCTAGCTCATCTTTCCACATAAATTTTACAGTAGTCTTTCTACATCTCCCAAAACTCTTTGGGTTTTGGTGGGAATCATGTGAAACCCTCTGGAAAGGTGACCTCTCCACTGTGTTGAGCCTGTGTTCTTCAGTGTTGTGTAGTTAAGGTGCCTACAAATCCTTACTGTTTTGTTAAACTTACACCTGAATGTTTGTTTTGAGCAGTTGGAAGTGGCATTGTATTTGGCATTTCAGCATCCCTGCATCCGTTGCTAATATATAGAAATCCACTTATCCTGTGTCCTGAGGCCATGTGTGCTGATCCTGGCTGACTTGCAAACCCCTTAGGATTTTCTCTGTGGACAAGCACAGCACCTGTGTGTCAACAGATGCCCGGGTCCTGCCCCAAAGAATTTGAATTAATCAACCAGACCTTCCCTGGTGATTGTACGCAGCAGCTAAGACAGAGAACTTGTCCAGCAAAGGGCAGACAGGCCATAAAGCAGGGGAGCCGAGAGCCAGGAGCCCTGTCCTGCGTCAGGCCGGCTGCTGGGAAAGACGAGGCCCCGGCCCTGCCAGCAGCCCTTCTCAGCCCAGAACGGCGGCGAGGCTTCCATGGATAACCAGCCCATTTCAATGAACAAAAGATACTGGGTGTGAAAGAGTCTGTTGTCTGTTACTTGCACGTCCCCACTTTCTAGACGAGGAATTGTCTTCTCTGCGGTCTTGAACACCCGTGTCCTGGGGAGTGCTGGTCGGGACCTGCCCGTGGGGGCGGCCTGGGTAAAGCACTGTCAGCCTGCCCACAGCTTGGCCACGAGGTGGCCACGGGAGGGGGCCGGCCCTGCCTCTCGCTGCCCCTCCCTCACCTCTGGCTCGGGAGGGCCAAGGCCGTTTCTGGCACGGAAGGAGCTGGGCTGGCCGTGGACAGGGCTACGCCAGTGGGGCTCGAGACGACACCGTGGGAGAGGAGGGAGCTGGGCCCTAAACCTACCAGTTACCGGGCGAAGGGAAGGAGCAGGGCTTGCCTTCCTCAACTTCCCCGTGGAGCCACACCAGCATGTCTCAGTGTTCCGGGGCACAGCCAGGCCCAGGGGCCCAGGCGAGGCCAAGGCTCCAGTGGGTGGAGGAGCCTCAGGCAAACTAGGGTTAGGGCCGCCCCAGGGGTGGGGGCGCCCCAGTACTCCCCAGCAGCCAGGCTCTTCACCCCAAGGACAGCCACCCACCAGCCAGGGGGAGGCGCAGGTGTGGCCCAAGCCTTTGGGCTCCAGTTTGGTAGGAGGTTTCCTGTTGCTCTAGGGCCTCCAGCCTGTTGCACAGCCCCTTCCAGAATGCTCCAACCCAGCCCCAGCGCCCTTGAGACCACACACCTGGTGCTGCTCCAGACGCTATTGGCGTTGCCGCTACTAGGAACCGCGTTGCCTGGAGGAGCCCCTGACCCCAGGGCACTGGCCATCTGCCCTAACGCCCAGACACCTGTGCCCAGGATGGCAGCTACGCCACGGCTGAACCACCGCCTGGCAGGACAAGGGCCCCTGGGGTGGCGGGGGTCTCCTGCCCTGGTTAGCAACACGGGGTAAGTCTAGACCCAGCTCCTGCAGCCCAGGGGTTATGATTCCACTTTCTGCTCCAGCGGCGGCTCGGCCCTAACCTGTCTTCTGCTCTCCCGCGGTCCTCTGCCCACTCACGGCTCCAGCTCTAGCGGGGAGCAAGTCACCCCTCAGGGCGTGCAGAGGGTGGCGCTGGGGTGGGCCTGCAGCGCCTGCCGGATGCCCCGCAGCCAGTCCCGCGCCAGCTGCGCCGGGGTCAGCGAGCCTGGGGACGCGGCGGCGGGTCAGCCAATCCCGCGGAGGCGCCCCGCACGCCGCGCACGCCCCGCCGCGCCCCTGGCCCCGCACGCACGCACGCACCGCGTTCCGCATGCTCAGCCCCGCCCCGCCCCGCCCCGCGGCTCCACACGCCGCGCGACCCCGCAGAGCAGCTGCAGCCGGGTGGCTCCGTGGGCGCCGAGCGGCACGGCGTGTGGCGCGCCCCGCGCTGGGGAGCCGGGACGCCGCCCGCCCCCGGCAGCCGCCCCAGGCGCTCGTGGGGCGCGGGGAGGCTCAGCCCCGCCGGCACCAGCCCGAGAACGAGCCCTCCGTCAGCGCCGGTGAAGCCCACCTGTCCCGGGCATCGATGCGCCCCCGCACGCGACCAGGTGCTCCAGGCAGTCGCCGGGCCCGGTGGCGCGGCCGCGGGGAGGGGGTGCCCTGGCTGAGAGCGTGGGGAGGGCCCGGAAGGCTGTGCCCCCGGCGGGAGCCGAGCGGGCGCCCTCACCTCGTCGCGGGCGATGACCTGGGCTCCCTGGCCAAGCAGCCGTCTCAGGATGTCCAGGTGGCCCCCACGGCAGGCCCAGCACACAGGAGTCCTGTCCAGCTGCAGCACAAAGCACGGGCGGGGGGGTCGCTCTGGTTGCGCGCCTGCTTCCGGTGTGCGAGGTCCCTGTTCAAAGCACGCTGCCTTGCTGGGTGGGGGGCAGGCAGGGCTGCGTGAGGGCCCCCAGGCCTCCCCCGGCCAGCAGCCTGCGAACGAGCTGGCGGTGGCCTGTCTGTGCAGGGCTGTGCGGTGAAGCTGGGAGGAGAGGGACGTGGGGCAGGGCCCCAGCAGGTGCGCTACCTGCAGCCCAAGGGCAGCGCTCCTGCCGCTGCCGGAGCAGCTCGGGTCAGCCCGCCCTCTCCCTCCCTTGTCACGGGCCTTGGGGTCCCCTCTGTCCAACAGGTACATGTCAGCTAGGGCCTTCTGGTTCTCGGCAGCTGCCAGCGGCACCCCAGGTTCACCCGCCCAGCCCAGGGCTTCCCACCTGGCTGAGGCCCGGGGAGCTGCTGGCCTGTTAGATGCCGTTACAGCCACCACCGGACGCTTCATGGGCGCGGGGGCCCTCAGGGCTGGGGCAGCGCCACGCTGCCTCCCCGATGCCTGGCTGCGCCCCCGGAAGGGCGTGCCTTCCTCACCAGCGCGTCCCTACCCACTCCTGAGCCCTCACCTTAAACGGGGGGCTTGGCCTCCCTGGGGGTATTCTGTGTTTTAGTTGCTTTTCTCTGCGTCTTGGAACCAAACTCTCCAAGTCAGCCAGAGTGTTCAGGTTAAGCCTGGAACTGTTCAACCTTTGGAGCTGAGGCAGGAAAGGGGTGGGCGACAACTGTGGTTGGGGTGGGGGTACCCACGGGCCTGGAGACAGTGCGGCCCAGCGACTGGGACTGGGAGCTGCAAGCCAGGCTCTTGCCCACCGAATCCGCTCTGCCGCCAGGACGACCTCCAGCTGCCCGGGCTGTCAGGTCGGCACAGGTCCTTCGAGGGCCTCCCAGCCCGCCCACCCCGGGCCCGGCCACCCCTCGCCCCCAGAAGTCCTCTCACTTTCTTCTTTTCTTCTTCCAGTTTCTGCCTCTCCCGGGCCGCAGCCTCTTGGGGTCCTCGCCTCCAGGCGCTAGGCCAGCCTCCAGGGTCAGGAATGGTCGGTCCAAATCCCAGCACTTTGCTTCCACCTCCCTTGCCACATACCTGTGGGGACAGGATGAGGGCCGAGGGTCAGAAGAACGAGGCGTCCCTGGAGTGGGCAGGGTGGCAGCAGGGAGCGTCCCTGAGCCCCGCGGCCGTGGCTGGCTCCTTCAGTAACCTGCCCTTTGCCAACGGTCGTGTCCCCGAAGCTTGGGGAGGGGTGGCCACTGACGGCTGCCTACCCCGCCAGCGGGCTGCAGGGCCGGGGGGCTGTGACGCCTATTTACATGCTGGCCCTGTGCCCAGGCCGCGTGCTCGGATCCCTTTCAGATCACACCACACTGCCCCCTGACCCCGAGCCCCAGGGGCAGACACCCCCGAGGAAAGGCCCGATTTCCTGCACTTTGGGGAGCTGCTGCTTCAGTAAAGCGGGGTAAGAATTTTGAGGCACCGGGTCTTTCCTTCCTCCCCCAGCCCCACCCCCAGGCCTTCGGGAGCTGGAGACTGAGGAGTAGGCCAGTCAGAGCCCAGAAGCTGGGACGGTAGGAAAACAGATCCTAGGCTTCCGGCTGCAGACAGCCGAGCTCCTGTCTCAGGTTCACTGGCAGCCCCCACCAGAACAGACATCCCCAGCAGGCCCCTGGCTGTCCTGCCAGGTGCAGGGCGTCCCTCCGTGTGGCCAGAGCCCCTGACCGCTCCCAGAGCAGGGCGCTAAACAGCCACCCCAGCCACCCCAGCGTCTCCTGAGGCCTCTGCCACTGGCCCAGGCCAGAGCAGAACTCAGGAAGTCAAGGACTTTCCTGCCTACTGCTACCAGCTGCTTTCCCCGTCGACGTCCCTCTTGCTTCCTCATTCCCGACCCTCACGAGAACCAGGCAGACGGTGGAGCCGCGGGCTTTCTCGCTCCCGAGACCGGATCCTGTGGCCCCAGGTATCCCTGCCTGCCCCCAGCCCCCACGTCCTTACCAACTGCTGGACGCTGACGACGTCCATCGTCCCCCCCTGCTCTTCACAGCCCCTCGGGAGAGTGGCTGAGCCCTCTGCCTTTTATAGGCCCTTTCAGTTCTCCTCGGGGCAAGGGCAGGGCAGGGGCTTGTACCTGGGCCAGATAACTCTGTGGCTCTGTAACACCAACTAAAATACCCGCCTGGCAGCGCAGCCTTCTGAGGGCAGGAGGAGGGTCTCGGGCTGAGTCAGCTGCAGCCAGGCACCCCTTCTCTGGAGCCTCTACTGCACTCTCACACTAAGGGGCACTTCCACCAATAGACAGTCCAACCAGCTGTCCCTGCCGTGGACTCTGAGTCTAGGCCCACTTGGAAGAAGCCAAGCCCGAGCTGCCTGCAAAGGCTGAGGGATGCTGCCGGCCTGCCCAAGCACAGGGGGCCAAGGTCTAGGAGGGCCTCGGGGGACACCGAGGGGGCTGACCTGCCTCAGGACCCCACGTCCTCGGCGTGAGCGAGGTCAGGCCTGGCCTTCCCCGCTGCTGGTTGCTCTCCTGCCCCGGGTCCCCCCTCTTCTCTTCACAGCTCCCATCCCCCCCCAACACCTCCTGGAAGCCAGTTCTTAAGCTCGCCCCTGCAGGACGCCCAGCTGCCATCAGCACCCCATACCTCTGGAAAGCCTTCCGTTCCCCCTGCACACATCCCACCGGACGCGCGTGTGCAACAGCAGACATTAAATTCAGCTATGACGCGACCTGCCTCAAGCCACTGAAGCCGGAGTTCCTGGTTCCTAATTCCCCCTAAGAAGCCACGCAGGCCTTCACCCAGCTGTGCCTTGACCTCTGCCCTGGCTTTGAGGGGAAACAGAGGAATGCGAGCGGAGGCCCCACAGGACATTCCCACGACAGAGCCAGGCCTTCTGGTGCTTGCACGCTTGGCGGGAACTTGCCCATGGTGCTTCAGAGCAGCTCGGTTCTCACCCCCTGGGGGTTTCTGGGTCCTGGGAAAGTTATCCAGACTAGGGAGAGGGCACAGACAAGAAAAAGGGAAGACTTCAGCTCTGGATTCCACTGTCCACCCCGACTCTAAAATTCTTGACCTTCAACATTCAAGAAGGGCACTTTGCATTAACAGGTTTCATCTGAAATTCTCAGCAGAAAACTAGTTCCTGGTACGTGAAATTAACTGGTACTGACTCATCTTGTAAAGAATCTCAATGCTGCAGGTAAAGCTCAAGACTCCCGTGACCGTCTGCTATCACCATGGTGGTCCCGAGGAAGCTTGGGTAGCGGCTGAACAGCCTCCAGGCAGTTTTCCTGTACGTTTTGTGTACTCCCAGAATGTTCCTAAGGCATCGTACTGGAAAGCTCCCTTGGCCCCCCTCCGTGCCAGCCCGCAGCTCTGCCTGCCACCAGGAGGCCACGCCCTGAGCAGCTGGGTAGCACAGTTTTTATATCTCACCCTGCATTTCAGGGCACATCCGTGTACATGGGTATTTCTCCAGTGTAACTACAGATAAAACAAATTATTGGTCCTGTGCATTAAATTTTAAGTTACTGCAAATCCTCTAGAGTGGCTTTATCAGTTTCCATGAACAAACATATTATGAGCAAAGACAAGCAACACCCCAAAAGAGGGAGAGTATATAATACGTGTAAATTATGGAATAAGAGGTGTGGGCTGATCAAATTGTGGAAAGCTGGGAAGTGGATGTGGCTCAAGATTCCCAGGACCCCCTGGTGAAGGTGAGCTGGCCCACGCGGAGAGCTAGCCTATGCAGGAATGCTGCCCACATGCAGAGCTGGCGCAGCAAGATGACGCAACAAAAAGAGACAGAAGAGAGACATCAAGAGATGCAGCAGACCAGGGAGCTGAGGTGGTGCAAGAGATTGAGCGCCTCTCTCCACTCTGGAAGGTCCCAGGATCGGTTCCCGGTGCCGCCTAAAGAGAAGACAGGCAAACACAGAAGAACGCAGAGCAAACTGTAAGCGCAAAACAACGGGGGGGGGGGGGGGGGGGGCGGGGGGCGGGGGGGGGGAGGAAAAAAAAAAATCCGTGGGGAGCTGCCAGGGCCTCAAGCACTTTCCATACATTCACCTGGCGAGTCCCCACAACAGCCTGGAGTAGGCCTGTTGTTATCGTTATTTTGTAGAAGGGACCGAGGGACGGGTCAAGTGAGCAAGGCCACACACCTAGGAAGTGACTTTTAACTTGTCCAGTTTTTTCTAACACATATACATATGTACGCTTAAACTGTATATATATATATATTTAAGTCTCTTAACAAAAGTTATTTTTATGAGTGGGATGAAGTAAGGATATAACTTTATTTTCTCCCAAATAGATAGATGTTTCCGTGTGAAGTTAGAATCTGTTCGCCTGCCCCTGCTTGGCACCTGCATCCCCGAGTCTGCTGCCTTGTCCTGGGTCTGCCAGCCTATGCACCCCCAGCCCCCCGGCAGCATGCATGCGGACCGAGATGGGCCTGAAGACCCGGCAGGCGTGCCGCAGGGGCGGCCACTCAGCTGGCAAGCAGGTCCCGGAGGTCGCTGTTGCAGGGTAGCAGGTCGCATGCGAGCCGTGCCTTGTGGTCCCGGGCGGCCTTCAGGGTCGGGCTGTGTTGGAGCAGCAGGGAGCAAACGTCCACGTGGCCCTTCTGTGCAGCCTGTGGGGAGAGAGGCCTGAATTGAAAGCCACCCTGCCATTGGCCCTGCTCTCTTGCTGTGCTTCCAGGGACCTCTTGCCCCTGAAGAGGCGGCCTCACACAGAAATGGAGATATGTCCAGCCTGCCTGGTGGAGCAGCCGGTGCCATCCTGGAGCTGGCTTGTCTTCGGGCCAGCCTGGGAAAGCATGGGTACCGAGCATCCTTCACAAGCATTCATGGTCCATCTATGAGGGCTGGGCGTGGCAGGCACGAGGCGCAGCAGATGTGGCCCCTGCTCAGAGGTCTTCTCTTCTCTTTTGGGGCAGGGTAACCCCAATCTGGACGTCAAGCTTTTTTTTTTTTTTTAGGAAGTACTGGGGATTGAATCCCGGACCTTGTACGTGGGAAGCAGGTGCTCAGTCACTGAGCCGCACCTGCTCCCCAAGGAGAGTTGGGTTTTTTCCCATTTGTTTGTTTGTTTTTAGGAGGTACCAGGGATCAAACCCGGGACCTTGCACATGGGAAGCAGGTGCTCAGCCACTTGAGCTACAGCCACTCCCCTGGGTGGCAATTTTTAACTTTTCCATTCTAAAGCAATACAGAGTTAAGCGATTGACATAGATTCTCTTCTTTAGCTGTCACAATAACCCCCAACTGTAGGAACTACCATTATTCCTGTTTTATAAATGAAGAAACTGAGGCCTGACAAAGTAAAATGACTTGCCCAAAGCCACAGAGCTAGTGAGGCAGCCTGTGCTCCCATGCCAGATCTGCCTGACCTCAAAGTCTGAGCTCCTAATGTTACCCTGGGACATCCCTGCTCCTCCCAACAGACAAAACAAGGCTACCGAGTTCCTGAGAGGCATAAAATTAACATCAGTAACAACCAGCGCCCCAATTCTAATCCAAATATTTACTTAGCAGATCCTCTCAATGAATACAGGCCCGAGTTTCTCAATTTTGTTGTCTTGGCTCAGGCAGTGGTTTGCTGTGAGCAACTGTAAGATGCATTCCAAAAAATTTTGTACAAAAAATGAGATCCTAATATTTACAAAGAGTTTATTAAAAAAAAAACAAAGAACAAGTCATATCCCTCAAGACATTTACATTCCAAGATGGACCCTGTTGAATGAAAGCAAAAGGGAGGGAGCTGAAACGAAACTGCTGCAAGGCCTGAGTGGCAGCAGCAGGTGCGCCCAGGGCGGGGCCCGCCTTAAACGCCGCCGTGGGCGCCGTGGCAGCGAAAAGTCGCAGCCTCGGTTTAGGCCTTTAAGAGAGCAGCAGCCCAGGGTCCAGCAGCAGGTGAGAGCTGGCGCGTGCTGTGTGGGTGAAGCCTGCGGACACCGTGCTGAGTGAAATGAGGCAGACTCCAGAGGACACCAGCCGGCTGAGCTCCTTACGAGATGCCCGGAAAGGAGACTTCAGTTGCAGGGGCTGAGGGCCGAGGAGAGGGGGTCACTTGGTGGGTGCACAGCTTCTGCTTGGAGTGACGGGTGCTGGCGATGGCAGCACAGTGCTGTGAATGTGATGAGCATACTCGGAATGGTTAAAATGGTAGATTTTGAGTTGTATGTATGTTACCACAATAAAGAAGGAGAAAGAATCAGTCTGCCCATTTTAAGTGGCGAGGATGTTTTAAAGAATAGTACCCGCTTGCTCATTCACCAGTTCACTGAGCGCCTGTGCTGAGTGCCGGGCACGTAGCAGTGAATAGCTAAGGCCCCAGCTGTCTCTAAGGAGGAAAGTCACAGACAGGGAGTTTCAAGGGGGTAGGCATGAGGAAAGACCAGGCTCGGGTGCCAGCTGGGTGTCAGGGCGGGCTCGTCTGAAGGCAAGATGTGTAAGCTGAGATCCAGGAGGGATGCAGAAACGGGTCAGACCAGAAGGGAAGCGCCTGCTTTACCTATACTGGCCCTGGAGGGGCAGAGGCCTGAATGTCGGGGACAAGTGAAGGCCTTGGAAAGCAGCTGCAGGATGTGGTCGAAGGGAACACTGGAAGACTCCATGAGGCACGGCACAGCCAGAGCTGCTTTTTAAACCACGGCTCTAGGGGAACACGGGGCAGGAGAGGGCTAAGCTCACACACACGCCATACACACACAGATGCCGTTCAGAAGCGCCCAAGCAACCGGTCCAGTGGTCGCCTCGAGGGAGGCAGCCCGGGAAACCCATTTTCACGGGTTGCTCTCCTCAAAGTGCTTCTCACGTGTGGGTGTCTGAATTCAGAAAAAGTGTAAAGTGCAGTTAAATGATCACGGTGGTTACTGGGTGGAAAATGGGCCCCAGGGAGAGGCCAACACAGGTGCAAGTTTCAGAGACCTGGAGACAGGGAGGAGCAGCCGCAGCATATCCCTAAGGGAAGGAAATAAAATGATACTGTCCTTTTCAATGCTCATTTACAGGCACAAGAAAAGGCTGGAAAAGGCTGGAAATTGTACGTCAATTCCCACGTGGTGAGAGGTGAGCCCTGAGGTCACAGGCGGCTGTGACCACCTTCCCTGTGCTGCTCTTTCCTCCGTGTTTTCCCTAACGAGCCTGCTGTGCCTGCTGTAATTGGGGAAGACGAGTTCTTGAGGGGGAGAGGGCCGTACCTTGTGCAGACTGGTCATGCCGTCGTCATCCGTCACCCTGGGATTGGACCCGTAGGCAAGCAGAAGCCGGGCGATCTCGGTGTGTCCGCAGTAGCTGGCCCGATGCAGAGCAGTGGCTCCCCCGTGGGTCTGGGCGTCGCACTTGGCTCCGCTCTCCAACAGGAACTGGCACACAGCGTAGTGCCCATTGCGGCTGGCGTAGTGCTGCCGGCGGAGAGCCCGAGGTGAGAGAGTGGGACTCAGGCAAGGACCTGGGCTCGGGGGTAGGCGCCCAGAGCCATCTCCAGGTGCCAGCCCCTATGCTGTGTGAGCTGGGCAAGCCTCTTAAGTTCCAGCATCAGTCTCCTCAACTGGAGCAGGGGCCTGATAATTTATTTCCATCTCATGGGATGGTTATGAAAATAAAATGTAACAACTAAAGCAAAGTGCTTGCACTAGTTAAAAACCCAGGTTCACACGACAGAGCAGAAACCCTCCTGGGAGAAGCCAGAGGGAGAAGATGAGAGGCAACCAGGCCCCTTCCTCAGCGGGAGAGGGTCCCCAAGGTGAAGCCCCCTGCTCGGGCGCTGTGTCCCGCTCACCAGGGCAGTGTAGCCGGCCGCGTCGGGCTGACTGGGGTCTGCGGCCTTCTGCAGCAGGGACTTCACGCGGCCCAGGTCTCCGTTCAGGGCTGCCGACCAGATTCCTGCGCAATGACAAGCGGATGCTGAGTCGTGCCAGCAGACCCGACACTTTCAGTGCTGCCGTCACCCCTGACCTCTGCGTTCTCATCCATAGAATGGGGATTCGTTCGTCCAACCATGAGTGAAGGAGCACATCCTCTGTCCCAGGCTGCTCTGAGTGCTGCTGACACAGCTGTGAACAAGACAAGGGCCTTTTCTCATCAAGACAGGAGTGAGGGCAAACACAGAGATTCCTTCTTCCCACTGCAAACACACAGAAATCATCCTGTGGAATCGTTTCGTGGTGGTGGTGGTTTTAGGAGGTACTGGGGATTGAGCCTGGGACCGCATACAGGGGAAGCAGGTGCTCAGCCACTTGAACTACATCCGCTCCCTGAAATCCTTTAATATGTAGTCAAATTCAGAACAAGAAATAACAATTGCCAGGTCTCAGAAACAAAGGAAAAGCCACAGCCGAAGCGGTGAGCGGGCACTGAACGAGGCTGCACACTCCAGAGGCTGCTCAGGCCACACGCACCTCAGGGGCTCGGGATCTGCGGTTCAGCTGCAGGCCACGAGCACGGCCGGGAGCTAGAGCCAGGCCCTAAGCCCAAAGCCAGAGGTGGGAAGTGCCACGCCACGGGTGACCTGGAAAACCCCACGTGGCTGCCCTCAAGAGCAGCAGGAAGCAAGCTGCCACTACGTGCCTGCCACTGCTCCAGGCATAAGGATCAGCAGAGAATAAAAAGTCCCTGTCCTGGTGGAGCTTTCATTCCATTTAAGGCAAAAGATAAATAAATAGACATCCGGGAAGATGGCGGACTAGTAAGACATGGAAATCTCTTCTCCAGAAAAATAGCTAGAGGACAAGCTGAAACAGCCCCGAAAAAGATCTTCTAGGGTTTAGGTCAGCAGGTGAAGGCTGCACACCACCCAGAGGAGAGAGGGACAGAAGAGGAAAATCGCGATGACAGAACCGTGAGTCGGAAGTAGCAGCTTCTGCTGCTGCCGGCACCCTCCCTCCCCCACACTCTTCAGAATTCTCGGGCCCCTGGGCCTGCGACCACAGACAAAGGGGGCTCCAGGGATCTGCCACTCGCGGAAAGGGGAGAGAGAGGGACACAGCCTTAGGCTGACTCAGGTTCGGACCTGAAATTTGGGCTGCAGAGACCCACGGACCCTTCCACACGGCAGTTTGCCCTGGGAGCCTGGAAAGGACTGGAGAAATCCGACCCTCGCAACCTCCCTCTCTTCTAGCCTGGACTAATTGTTGAGGACACCACGGGAGAGGGGAGAGAAAGCCTGGGGCTGACCCTGCTTTGGACTCCCAGGTTTGGTCTGCCCTGTCCCGAGAGCCCTTCCAGGCTGGGTGGGGCTGCGCCATTGTTTGCCTTGGAGCCTGCAAGGGGCTAAAGATATACAAACCTCCCAATCTCCTCCTCTACTAACAGGGACTGATTATTGAGGACTCAGAAGGGAGTGGAAATATTTCCTAGCTGGGAAAAGGGGAGCGCTACGAGAGAAGTCTTGAGAACTGTCTCAGAAAGTTTGAATCACAGGGCTCCTAGCCCCCAGACAGGAAGCTCTATCACATTGATCTGGTCTGTGTCACAACAAATACGCTCCGACCAGGCATTGAATTGAGAGCTGCCAACAAGCGCCATCTCCTGGCAGACCAAGGAAGTGCACAAAAGAAATTAATAAGTAAGAGAGTCTTTTCCTGGCCTCTATAGCCTCCCTGCCCAAGGCCCTAGGAAAAGACTCTACAACCAATTACTGGGTCCAGTGCCCAGTTTTGAGCAACCAGCAGAACAATCCTAACAATCAAGGTTGAGCCAAAAATCAAAGAGCTGTGGTAACTCACAGCCTCCTGCCACTAAAACCCCATAAAAGAGAAAGAGATAGAGCATCTAAGTAAAATACAAACTAACCAGATGCCTAAGCACCAACAAAAAATTACGGGCCATACTAAGAAAATAGAAGATATGGCCCAAGAAAAGGAATACAGCAAAGTCCCAGAAGAGATGCAGAACTTGAGAGAACTAATCAGTGAGATGAGCACACATTTCCAAAATCAAATTAATGAGATGAAAGAGAATATAGTTAAAGAGATCAATGACATCAAGAAGTCATTGCGCGAACGTAAAGAAGAATTTGAAATCATGAACAGAAAAGTAACGGAGTTCATGGGAATGAAAGACACAATAGGTGAAGTAAAAAATACATTTGAAGCATACAACAGCGGACTCGAAATGACAGAAGAAAGAATAAGTGATACTGAAGACAGAGCAGCTAAAATTGAAGAGAGAAAAGAACAGAGAGAGAAAAGAGTGGAAAAAATTGAGCTCAGAGAGTTGAATGACAACACAAAACGCAAGAACATACGTGTCACTGGAGTTCCAGAAGGAGAAGAGAAAGGAAAAGGGGCAGAAAGAGTATTTGAGGAAATAATAGCTGAAAATTTTCCAACTCTCACGAAAGAAATGAACTTTCATGTCCAAGAAGCACACCGTACCCCAATAAGAATAAATCCAAATAGACCTAGGCCAAGACACATATTATTCAGAATGTCAAATGTAAAAGATAAAGAGAAAATGCTCAGAGCAGCAAGAGAGAAGCAAACGATCACGTACAAAGGACGTCCAGTAAGACTTTGTGCAGATTTCTATTCAGAAACCATGGAGGCGAGAAGACAGTGGTATGAAACAATTAGGAAACTGAAAGAGAAAAACTGCCAGCCGAGAATTCTTTACCCAGCAAAATTGTCCTTCAAATATGAAGGTGAATATAAAGTATTCACAAACAAACAGAAACTAAGAGAGTTTGCAAAAAAGAATCCACCTTTGCAGGAAATATTAAAGGAAGCCTTAGAACCTGAAAGAAAAAGACAGGAGAGAGGGGCTTGGAGGAGAATATAGAAGAAAGAAAAGCAGAAAGGATAACCAAGAGAGTAAAAAGAAAGACAAAAATAAGATGACATATGAAAACCAAAGAATAAAATGGAGGAAATAAATAGTGCACTTTCAGTAATATCATTGAATGTGAATGGATTAAATTCCCCAATCAAAAGATACAGGCTGACAGAATGGATAGAAAAACATGAGCCATCCATATGCTGCTTACAAGAAACTCATCTCAGACACAAGGATACAAGCCGGCTGAAAGTAAAAGGTTGGAAAAAGATACTCCATGCGAACAGTAAACAGAAAAGAGCAGGGGTAGCTATACTAATATCAGACAAAACAGACTTCAAATGCAAAAAAGTGATAAGAGATGCGGAAGGCCATTATATATTAATAAAAGGGACGATCCTCCAGGAAGATATAACAGTCATAAATATCTACGCACCTAACCAGGGTGCCCCAAAATATATGAGACAAACTCTGGCAAAACTGAAGGGAGAAATAGACATTTCTACAATAATCGTCGGGGACTTCAACACCCCTCTCACATCATTAGATAGAACAACTAGACAGAAGATCAACAAGGAACAGAGAACTTGAACAATATGATAAACAAGTTAGATCTAACAGACATATTCAGAACACTGCATCCAAACTCAGCGGGTTATACATTCTTCTCAAGTGCCCATGGATCTTTCTCCAGGATAGACCACATGTTAGGTCACAATACAGCTCTCAATAAATATAAAAAGATTGAAATTATACAAAACACCTTCTCAGATCATAATGGAATGAAACTAGAAATCAATAACAGACAGGAAAAAAGTAAATTTGCAAACGTGTGGAGACTGAACAACACACTCCTAAATATTTGGTGGGTCAAAGAAGAAATTGCAAGTGAAATCAGTAAATATATTGAGACAAATGAAAATGAGAACACAACGTATCAAAACTTATGGGATACAGCGAAGGCAGTCTTGAGAGGGAAATTTATAGCCCTAAATGCCTATATTAAGAAACAAGAAAGAGCTAAACTCAAAGATTTAACTGAACAAATTGAGAAACAAGGGAAAGGACAGCAAACCAATCCCAAAGCAAAAAGAAGGAAAGAAATAATAAAGATTAGAATGGAAATAAATGAAAATGAGAACAAAAAAGCAATAGAGAAAATCAACAAAACCAAAAGCTGGTTCTTTGAGAAGATCAATGAAATTGACAAACGTCTCGCTAGACTAACAAAGAAAAAAAGAGAGAAGATGCAAATAAATACAATCAGAACTGAAAGGGGGGAAATTACAAATGACTTCACAGAAATAAAAAGAATCATAAGAGGATATTATGAGAAACTATATGCCAACAAACTAGACAACCTGGATGAAATGGACAAATTTCTAGAAACTCATAACCAACCTACACTGACACAACAAGAAATACAAGAACTTAACAAACCAATCACAATTAAGGAGATTGAATCCGTCATCAAAAATCTCCCAGCAAAGAAAAGTCCAGGACCAGATGGCTTCACAGGTGAGTTCTACCAAGCATTTCTAAAAGAATTAACACCAATCCTGTTTAAACTCTTCCAAAAAATTGAAGAGGAGGGAAAATTACCCAACACATTTTATGAAGCCAACATCACCCTAATACCAAAGCCAGATAAAGATTCCACAAGAAAAGAAAATTACAGACCAATCTCTCTCATGAACATAGATGCAAAAATTCTCAACAAAATACTTGCAAATCGAATCCAACAGCATATCAAAAGACTTATACATCACGACCAAGTGGGATTTATTCCTGGTATGCAAGGCTGGTTCAACATAAGAAAATCAATCAATGTAATACACCACATTAACAAGTTGAAGGAAAAAAACCACATGATCATCTCAATAGATGCAGAAAAGGCATTCGACAAAATCCAACATCCTTTTTTGATAAAAATACTTCAAAATATAGGAATAAAAGTAAAATTCCTCAATATGATAAAAGACATATATGAAAAACCCACAGCCAACATCATACTCAATGGGGAAAGGTTGAAAGCTTTCCCCCTAAGATCAGGAACAAGACAAGGATGCCCACTGTCACCATTGTTATTCAACATTGTACTAGAAGTTCTAGCTAGGGCAATCAGACAAGACAAAAAAATTAAAGGCGTCCAAATAGGAAAAGAGGAAGTAAAACTCTCACTGTTTGCGGATGACATGATCCTGTATTTAGAAAATCCTGAAGTATCCACAACAAAGCTACTTGAACTAATAAATGAGTTCAGCAAAGTGGCAGGATGTAAGATCAACACGCAAAAATCAGTAATGTTTTTGTACACTAGTACTGAACAATCTGAGGAGGAAATCAGGAAGAAAATTCCATTTTCAATAGCAACAAAAAGACTCAAATACCTAAGAGTTAATTTAACCAAGGAAGTACAGGACCTATATGCAGAAAACTACAAAACAATGCTAAAAGAAATTAAAAAAAGACCTAAACAAATGGAAAGACATTCCGTGTTCATGGATGGGAAGAATAAATATCGTGAAGATGTCAATCTTGCCCAAACTGATTTATAGATTCAATGCAATACCAATCAAAATCCCAACAGCTTACTTTACAGAATTAGAGAAGGCAATTACCAAATTCATGTGGAAGGGTAAGTGCACCCGAATAGCCAAAAGTATTCTAAAAAAGAAGAGCAATGTGGGAGGAATTTCACTGACTGACCTTGAAACATATTACAAAGCTACAGTGGTCAAAACAGCATGGTACTGGCATAAAGATAGACATATCGATCAGTGGAATAGAATTGCGAATCCAGAAATAAACCCTCACCTATACAGGCAACTGGTTTTTGACAAACCTAACAAGCCCACGCTGATGGGAAAAAACAGTCTCTTCAACAAGTGGTGTTGGGAGAACTGGATATCTATAACCAAAAGAATGAAAGGGGACCCCTATCTCACCCCCTATCCAAGAATCAACTCAAAATGGATCAAAGATCTAAATATAAAAGCCAGGACCATAAAACTACTAGAAGAAAATGTAGGGAAACATCTTCAAGACCTTGTAGTAGGTGGTGGTTTCTTGGACCTCACACCCAAAGCACGTGCAACAAAAGAAAAAGTAGATAAATGGGACCTCCTCAAAATTAAACACTTTTGCACCTCACAGGACTTTGTCAGAAGGGTGAAAAGGCAGCCGACTCAATGGGAAAAAATATTTGGAAATCACATATCTGATAAGGGTTTAATATCCAGGATATATAAAGAGATGTTACAGCTCAACAATAAAAAGACAAATGACCCAATTAAAAAATGGGCCAAAGACTTGAATAGACATTTCTCAGAAGAAGAAATACAAATGGCAAAAAAACACATGAAGAAATGCTCAACATCATTCATGATTAGGAAAATGTAAATCAAAACTACAATGTGATATCATTTCACACCTATCAGAATGGCCACTATTAAATAGACAGAGAACTACAAGTGCTGGAGAGGATGTGGAGAGATAGGAACACTTCTTCACTGTCGGTGGGAATGCAGAATGGTACAACCACTATGGAGGACTGTTTGGCAGTTCCTAAAGAAGTTGAATATAGACTTGCCACGTCACCTGGCAATACCACTACTGGGTATATACCCAGAAGAACTGAGAGCAGTGACATGAACAGACATCTGCACACCTATGTTCATAGTCACATTATTCACCATTGCCAAAAGCTGGAAACAACCCAGGTGTCCATCAACAGACGAATGGATAAACAAACTGTGGTCTATTCACACGATGGAATATTATGCAGCTGTAAGAAGAAATGAAGTCATAAAGCATATGGCAACATGGATGAATCTGGAGGACATTGAGGGAAGCAAGCCGGACACAAAAGGACAAATACGGTATGAGTGCATTACTATGAACCAAATATATTGTGTAATATATTGTTTGATTCACACAAAAAAACAAACAAAAAACAAAACAACAAAAAAATTTACATGTATCCATTATATTTAATTGAGAAATGTATATATTTATTCATCTGTGTTTACTTTTTAGTTGTTTATTGCTTATGTTTTCAATTATTAAATGTACAAAATAAATTTTAAAAAATAAATAAATAAATATACACTAGGTCAGCTGTGCTAACTGCTACAAAAAAAAATAAAGCAGGAAAGGAGAATAAAGGCTGGTCAGGGATAGCGTCTTTGGTAAGGTGACAACTGAACAGAAACCTAAAGGAAACGAGAACAGGCACCATTCAGAGAGCTGTGAGAAGACAGCAAGGGCAGAAGACACCTAAAAAATCAGAAACCCTGGCCCATGTGATTTAGCGGTGTGGGCCCACATGTGCACCACTCACAGGGAGAAAAAGCCTCAAGCTAAGAATCTGTCACGGGGGGATGGATGTGGCTCAAATGGCTGGGCATCCGTCTCCCAAATGGAGGGACCTGGGTTGGATCCCCGGGACCTCCCGGTAAAACAAAAAAAAAAGAATCTGTCAGGGAAGCTGACCCAGACAAATGAACCCTGTGAGGGCAGAGGCAACTTCAAACAACGCCATAGGAGGATGCCCCACCAGCCAGTCAGGCCTAGTGAGGCTTTCCCACGAAGAGGACCACCCTGAGCTCAGACTAAAAATTACAAAGCAAGAAACAAACAGTTAGCAAACACAATAAATGGGAAAATATATGTCTCAAAATTTAGCCATAATAGTGCAATCTGAAAAACAACAGTGTTAATATGCTCAAAGAGATGAAAAACTAGAATCCATAAATCAACAGAACATGGTGTGAAAAAGAACAGGTAGATCTGTAACAGAAGTCAATAACTTAAAAAGTAGAGCCCCTAAAATACAACAATAGATAGGCCAACAGTGATACAGACCAAGTTGAAGAGGACTACTAACATGTCTAATAGGAGTTCAAAGAAAAAAAGAAATGAAAACAAACTGGAGAGAAGGGGAGACAGGCAATGCTTGAAGAGATGATAACTGAGAGTGTTAAATAAAACTGAGTCCTCAGATGAAAAACCCCATTAAATACCAAGCATGATTAATACAATTAAATCTAGCATAGTCAAACAGCTGAACATCAAGAAAATGAATATTTTAAAAGTTAACTAAGTAAGCGGATGTGGCTCAGGCAACTGAGTTCCCGCCTCCCATATGGGAAGTCCAGTTTTTGGTGCCTCCTAAAGAAGATGCACAAGACAGAGAGCAGACACGATGGGCTGGTGCAGTGAGCTGACACATCAAGATGACGCAGTGGGATGACGCAACCAAGAGACACAGCGAGGAAACACAATGAGAGACGCAAC
Organism: Tolypeutes matacus; assembly: GCA_026826555.1. Classification (NCBI taxonomy): domain Eukaryota; kingdom Metazoa; phylum Chordata; class Mammalia; order Cingulata; family Chlamyphoridae; genus Tolypeutes; species Tolypeutes matacus. The sequence continues at coordinate 223,489 of JAKSZT010032066.1, read as the reverse complement.
AAGGCAGGAAGCGGAGGTGGCTCAGGCAACTGGGCACCTCCCTCCCATATACGAGGTCCTGGGTTTGGTTCCTGGTGCTTCCTAAAAAGAGAAGACCAGCACACAACAAAGATATAGCAAATGCAAAACAACAAGGGGGTGGGGAGAATTAAGTAAATAAAATAAATCTTAAAAAAAAAAAAAGTAACTAAAAGAAAAGATCACCACCTATCAAAGACCAATAATCAGGCTATCAACAGGCTTTTTTTTTTTTTAATTAGTTTTTATTGATTTCCTTTTTTTAAAAAAAGTAGTTAGCAGACCTTGAAGAAAAATGTGGCAACAAACATAAAGGGCAACGGTAGGGCTTTGCTGCACATCCTGTGAGGATGAAGACCACTCGCAGAAACCAGGCTGGCAACACTCCAGAAAATGTCGACGTCGTGCTGAAGGGGTGCACAGCTATCGTGAAGGGCCCCAGAGGAAAGTGTGCAGGGACTGCAACCCCAGCAGTGTAGAGCTCAATCTTCTTGGGAAGAAAAAGAAGAGGCTTCGGGTTGACAAATGTTGGGGAACTAAAAAGGAGCTGGCTACAGTTCGCATTATCTGTCGTTATGCACAGAACACGATCAGGGTTGACGAGCTGGGCGTCCATTAACGATGTAGTCTGGGTACCCTCACATCCCCATCAATGCTGTCATTCAGAAGGGTGGGTCCCTGTTTGAAATCTGAAATTTCTAGGGTGAAAAATACTTCCGCAGGAAGGCCAGGATCAACAGGCTTCTTAATAGCAGTGACAGATACAAGACGAAAAAAATATTTCCAAAGAATTGAAGGAAAAAAGTAACATTTTATTTTCAGCTAAGCTATCACAAAAATGGCATCTTTTCTGAAAGAACTATTAAAGGACACTATAATACAACACAACTATAAAGGTATAAAGATACCTCAGGAAGAAAGAAAATGATCCCAGAAACAAGAAATGGGATGCAAGGAAGCAATGACTTGGGAAAAAAAACCCAGAAAAAACCACAATAACAAAATAGATAAGGATCTTTGATGTACTGCAAGGTGAAATCCAAGTAACCTGGAGGGGAAGGGGCCGTACTGTGGCTAGAGCAGGGTTTCTTACTCCTCAATAGCAGTATTAATATTCTGTAGGTTCATAACTATTACTATACACTTATTATGTATGAGTGATATATTTCAATAAATTTACAAAAAAGTCAATTGACCTTAAAAAAAAAAAAAATTGTGAGCTGGCTAATTTTTTGTTGTGTGGGGGGCTGTGGCTTCCCTGGTCTCTAGCCACTAGGTGCCAGTAGCACCCTCCTGTTGTGACAACCAAGAATGTCTCTAGATATTGACAAATTCCCTTGAGTGGCAAAATCCACCCACCCACTCCTCAGACCCTTTGGAACCGTGTGCTCAGGAAGTGCCTCTTTGAGGAGGTGCTATTTGAGCTGAGACCTGAAGGAAAAGAATCAGCGAGCCTAATGTTCGTAGGAAGCTTAAGTCAGGTAGAGGTACGGCATGCTCGGGACCCCAGAAGGGACCAGTGTGGCTGAAGAAGAGAAGTGAAAAGAGGGTGGAAAAGCAGATCACAGCCTTGCAGACCATGACAGGGTATTCGGACTTACCCTAAAAGCAACGGGAAGTACAAAGAGCTGCGCGGAGCACAGACAACCTGGCAGCGGCGGGGGGGGGCGGCTTCAGGGGCCGGCGGAGGGCAGCGGGCGGAGAGGCCACGCTGGAGGAGCAGTTACTGCCCGTGTGCACGCGAAGCAGCCGCCGCAACGCGCCGGGAGGTGCAAGCCCGGGTTCTGGGGCGGGTGGGCCTCGGCCTCCAGCCCCCTCCGCCCCTTCCAGGCGGAGCCACCTCGGCGGGCCAGGGATGCGGGAGCGAGCTCGGCGCCCCCCGACACGCCCAGGGCTCTGCCGCCACCCGCCCCATCCCGCTCCAGGGCAGGTGGCGCCTCCGGGTTCGCCCCGGGGCCCCGTCAGGCTCGCCCGCCCGCCGCCTCGGGCGCCCACCCAGCCGGGGGCCCGGCGTCCGCCTCACCCCTCTCGAAGTCCATCTCCTCCAGCGTCTGCTGCACGCCGGGCACCGCGCTGGGGCGGGAGCAGCAGGGGTCGTCAGCGCCAGGCCCGGGCGCCGCCATGTCGGCCTCGGCGTCTGCGGACGCGCCGCGGGCCGCGAGCCCCGCCCCGCTCGGACCGGCCCACTCGGCGTCCGCCGTTGGCCTAGGGTCCACGAGGGCCGACCAATCGAGAGTGGAGGACTCGGCCCGCGAACCAATCGAGGCGGAGGGGGCGGGACTCGCAGCAGCGGCGGCGCCCCCGGGCACCAGCAGAGGGCGCCCGCGGGCCGGGGAAGGGAGGCGGCGCCGGGGGCGCGGGGGACGCGGACGCCCCGGGGCGGGCGAGGCGCGAGGGGCTCTCGTGCCGCCGGGGCCCCCACGCCCCTTCCCCCTCCCCCCCGCGCCACCCCGGCCCCGGGGCGGTCACGTCTGGGCGGCCCCGCGCCCTGCTCGACACTCGGTGGCGCAGGCGAAGCCCCCGCGGGCCCCGGAGGCCTGTCCTGGGCCGCACCTGGGGCAGGGGGCTGCACGGCCGGCGCGGCGGGGCGCCAGGGCCCCGCACTCGAGGCGAGGAGGCTCCGGGCAAGGGGGTCCCCGCGCCCGCGCGACAGGAAGCCAAGGCCCGCAGAGGGGCGCGGCCGCCACTGTGGGAACCCGCCCGAGCCGGGCCGCCCCCTCCCCAGGAGGGCACAGCTGCCTGGGGCTGGGGGGGAAGGGCCGGCGCGGAACCGTCTCATTCTCAACGTTTTATTCGTCAATATAAAAATACTCAAATATTTACAACAAATAAATACGCGGGAACACAATAAGTTACACTGCCAGGGGCCCTCCTCCCAGGGCTGGGGGGGATGTGCCGCCCTCTCCCCCCACCCCCAGGGACAAGGACAAGTGTACAAGAGCACTGAACCCCTTCCCCCAAACACTCCCCCCGCCCTGACAACATTCACAGCCCCAGGAGCAGAGCGTGGCCCACCCCACCCCGTATGTACACTCCTGTCCCCCACTAGGCCCACGCCGTCCCCTTCAAAACTCACCAGGGAGACCCCAGGCCGAGGAAGCCCCGGCAGACACAGCAAGGTCCTGTCACGCGGTCACGCGCACACACACATACACACACACACACACACACACAGCCCCAGCTCCTGCCTTGAAAAGTTTAGGCTGCTGGGGTCCCACGTGTCCACGATTCACAGCCTGGGAGCGGCAGGGGCCGCTTTCCCGAGGCTGGGGCCTGGATGGGGTGGCAGTGCCCACGCTGCGCGGAACAGACCCTCCCGGCCGGGCGGGGGCCGGGCAGCCTGTCCCCTGGCAGGGCAGGCGCCCGTGCCGAGTCCCTGAGGTAGCTGGTGCCTGTGCAAAAGTAGGAGCTGCAGCCCCCACGCTCCCCGCCGCCGCGGGGCGGGGGGTCCCCTCACACCGACGACTCCTCGGGGTTGGAGTCTGGCAGAGGCTGGCGCTGCTGCAGCTTGCGCCTCAGCTCGTCCCCGAGCTCGGGCAGGGGCTGCCCGGGACCCCCGCAGTCCGCGCCTCCCAGGTGCAGGCGCACGTAGCCGTTGGCGTTCGAGTTCCGCCCGCCCCCCAGGTGCAGCCGGGTGGGGGAAGGCAAGGGCTGGCCCGGGATGCCGGGGGGCGGCGAGGGCGGCCCCCCGCCGGGCTGGCACCGGGCGTGACCGGGCACGATCTTCAGGGAGCCGTCCGCATAGTAGTAGCCAACAGGGTCCCAGAGTTTCTCGTCCGTCTCGGGGCTGGGCCGGAAGGGGGGGCTCGCGGGGTCCTTGGGCAGCTCCAGAGGGTACACCAGGGTCCTCTCGGCCGCCTTGGAGCCTTTCTCCAGCTCCTCCCGCAGCCGCCGGCGCAGGGACAGGACAAGCAGCAGCAGCCCCAGGCACAGGGCCCCCAGGGCCACCACGGCCAGCCACACCAGCCCCAGGTTTTCCAGGGGCGCCCGGGCCTCCAGGGTCAGCGAAGGGCCTTCCACCACGGCCACAAGGTAGCCTTCGGCTGTCAGCCGCACCCCCTGCTCCTCCGAAAAGCAATGGTAGGCCCCGGCGTGGCGGGCCTGGGCGGCCATCACCACGAGGACCTGGAGGCGCGTGTCGTACAGGAAGGAGACGGACTGTTCTGCGGGCAGCTCCCGGCCGCCGAAGGTCCAGTGGATGCGGGCGAGGTTGGAGGAGAGGTGGCAGGGCAGCACGAGGTCCGTGCCCGCCACCACTGTGATGTTCTTGGTAGTGAATCTGACTGTGGCGGCAGAGGACAGAGGGCACGGGAGTCAGTGCAGGAAGCCGCAGCGAGCTTCCAAGTAAGCTTGTGTTCCCACGTTAGCAGCATAAACAGATTAACTTTAGAATTGGCATTCGGGGGCACAGCTCACCTTTCCGGCTGCCGTGGAAGTTGCAGAGGCCCGAGGTGTCAGAGATGGTCACGTGCTGGACCAGCAAGGCCCTGGAAGGGACACAGGAGTGTCAGGGCCACGGCTGCCCAGCGCCCTCCCCAGCATGCACAGAGCCCGACTCACCCAGCGTGGCCACCCACAGCCACGCAGCGGCTGGCGTTGACACTCCAGGCGCAGTAGGGGTCGCGGGCGAGGACGCAGTCCATACAGGAACGGTACTTGGTGCAGTCTGCCAGGGGCAGCTGAGCCAGCTGAGAGCGCGAGCCTGCGAACAGCAGCTTCTGCGGAGAACCGGGCCCAGGAGTCAGCCATGCCACCCCTGGCGGGGGGCAGCCGGCCCAGGAGGCAGCATGGGGGCGGCTCAGGCTCTCACAGGGGAGCACGAGGCCAGAAGGTGGGAGAGGACGGTGCCAGGGCCTAAGGCCTGCTGGACACACTGGGGGCTTGGAGCAGGCCAGGCCCGACCCTAGCTCCTTACTAGCCATGGCTCCGAGACCGCGTCACTGTGCTGCGGTCACAGCATAGGAAATGCCTTTTCCCCGAGGCCCGAGAGCCTGCTGCCGGTGGAGTTTGCCCCTGGGTGGCACTTGCCATCCACCCAGACTTCCTGCTGTTATTTTGGAGCAATTTTGAGCCCCAACAGTAATAAAAGGTCACTCAACGCCATTTAGGGGGTGCCTCCAGCAGGCCAGAGTCTGATGAGATCAGGAAACAGTTGCGGAAATGGAGGTCAGCGCCAGCAGGCAACCGGGCGTTGGTAGGATAAACTGTGATGATGCCAGGGCGCCCGCCAGACGACATGGCGGCTGCCGGGGAGGGCTGGCCGACAGAGAGGCCGTGGCCGGAGCCTCGGCAGGGGGCGGGGGTGGTCCTGGAGAAAATGTTCATGCAGCCGCCAACGCACGGCTGTGGGAACGCGCGGTGCCCTGGTTTGCAGGGACTTGCCCCCAGCTGACCGAGGCGCTGGCACTGCTCCCCCGTGCCCGTGCTGCCCGGTTGCCCGAGTGGACAGGGGGATGGCAGGCCGGGGGCAGGGGGAGGGGGGCCAGGGGGAGCGCCCGGCGGGCGGGCGCAGGTACTACCTGGCTGCGGGCCACGACCAGGCTCTCCACGGACTCCTGCTCAAACACCTGCAGCTCCTCGACCAGGTGGACCCAGGGCCCCAGGCTCACGGCCTTGAGCAGCCAGCCATCTCCTGAGGGTGGGCGGGGGAGTCAGCGGGCGGGGGGCTCGGCCCCCGGCCCCCTCCCCGCCCGCGCACGCGGGCCGCACCTGTGCCGATGAAGAGCACTGTGTAGGTGGCCCCGTCCAGCCCCGTGACGCGGTCGACCGCCAGCCGGGTGAAGTTGGTGTCCCTCTTCACGAGCAGGGGGCGGCCCCAGCGCGGCTGCACCTGCTCCTCCATCAGCGGGTGCTTCTTGATGAAGGTGAGCGTGTTGTCGGGCAGCTCCAGGGAGCTGCTGTAGCCGTGGCGCCGGTGCCAGTTGTTGATGCACTGGGGGCGGAGGGCCGAGGGGAGGTGAGCCGGTCAGCCGGGGCGCTGGCGCCGGGGCCAGCGTGGGCAGCCCTGCCCCCGGGGACTCACCGAGCCGGGCCGCGGGCTGGGCACGGGGTCGGTGTAGTGGCCCCACTTCTGCGTCTGCTCTCGGTACTCCTTGTACGGGCCCTCGAATACCCGCTGGATCCCTTCCAACTGGTACTCGCAGACCGCAGACAGGTCCACGTCGCCCCTGGAGCAGGGAGACCCGGGGTCAGGCCCGGGACCCTCCACGGCACGGCCCGAGGGCACGCCGGCAGCCGGGAACTCACCATCGTGCCCGAAAAACCCCAAAGAAGGTGGTGTTGTGCCAGGAGGCACCCTGCAGGGTGTGCAGCGCCTGCAGCTGGTTGAAGAAGAGCTGGCGGTCGGGGGCGGCGCACGCCAGCCGCGCCTTCAGGAACGTGGTCCACTTCCTCTGCAGAGTGCGCGCGCCCCCCATGTCTCCCTGGCAGGCGGCAAGGGGACGCGGCCGGTCAGCCCGGCCCGGCCGGGCCGCGGGGCTCCCGGCGCCCTCCCGCGCGGCGCTGCCGGGCGGCCCGTACCTTGCAGACTCGGGCCACGCGTGCCACCACCTGCTCTGCGTAGCAGTCGTACTCCACGGCTCGCTCGCTGAAGAAGAAGTAGATCTTGTCGTCATCGCCCGTGAAGCTGCCCACGCTCTCCGGCACGTAGGCAGAGCCGACAAAATGAGGCTCTACGGGAGGGGAGGCGGGTCAGTGGCGGGGTTCAGGGCCTCTGCGGACCGTCCGGCCAGCCCTCCCGGCGCCCAGCCAGCGCCCCGGAGCTCACCGTTGAGCCAGAAGTCCAGGTACTCTGTCTTCATGGCGTAGTGCGGCCCCATGTTCCTCAGGATGACAGGCTCCGTGCCCAGGAAGTTGTTGAGCGTGGCCGAGTACAGCTCGCCATCTGTGGGAGACAGGGCTCAGCCAGGCCAGGGTGGGACGTCCCCGGGGGTCTCCGGGCCTGTGCTGGGGCAGCCACTCACCCACAAGGAGGCCGGTGTGGCCCTTGGCTGGGTCATAGGGGCACTTCCCCTTCCCATCCTCAAACTGCCCCCGCTCCAAGGAGAAGGTGAGCGTGTCCTGAGGGCAGGAGAGAGCACGAATGAAACACAGAAGGGGATGGGGGTCGTGGTCCAGGGGCCAGGGGGAGGCAGAGACGGATAAGGGGCCTGAAGGGAGGGGAGCAGCACTCACGATGTAGGTGCACTTGGGCTGGAAGGCGTAGGTACCGCAGGTGTACAGGTGCGACGTGTTGTACGGCTGCAGAAAGCGGATGAAGTTGAAACAGTCCGTCTGGGGGGAGAAAGGCGTCCAGCCTGAGCGTGTGGGTCCAGGCCAGGACCAGGAAGAGGGCTGGGGCCAGTGCTGGGAGAGAGCTGGAGGGGGCGTGACCCGGCCAGCGGGGACCCCCGCACCCACCTGGTTGCTCTTTCCCTTCTGGGCACACTCTGCCTTCTTCTCAGCTGGGGCCTCCCACGAGATCTGGGGTGGGAGGGGGCAGGTCACAGGCGCCAGTGAGCGTGCCTGGGGCAGCACTAAGGGGACTCCGATGAGCAGACCCCAGCCCCGTCCCGAGGGCCTGTTTTAGGGGAGGACAGAAGCCCCAAAGTGCTCCACCTCGGCAGGCTCCAGCCCCTCTGGGTCCCGCCCGGGCGCCCCCACTCTCACCGCTCCCTGCAGCTCCAGAGCGTCCACACTGAAGGCAAAGAGTGCCTCCCGGGCCCCCACGTACAGGAGCCCCGTCGGCTCGGTCAGGGTCAGGGTCAGGAAGTCCTGGATGCCAGTCTGGGAGAAGCGCCGCACCACTGCTGCCAGCTCTGCAGGGACAAGTGGGGCTGAACGGGCGTCCGGGGCGCCCCCGGCCCGAAGCAGCCTCCCCTTGGCCCGTCTCGCCAGGCTGCCGTCGGAGCTGCGCCCCACAAGCTGACGCTGCCGAGCCCGACAGCAGAGCCCTTTGGCCGGCTGCCCTGCCCCGGCCTCCCCGGCCTTTCCCAGCCTGGAAGGGGCCCGTCCTGCTGCCGAGGAGGAAGGAAGGCTATCTCAGCCGCAGCTTCCGGCCAGGGGAAGCCATCGGGGGAAGGCTTGGGTCGGTGGCCCCTCCAGCCGCAGAGCTACTGGCTCCTGCTTCCTGCCCTGCTGCCTGCTGGCCGTGTCGGAGGCAGGCGGGAGCAGCTGTGAGGGCTCCTTCCTCTGGAAACCTTCTCTCTAGCAGGACCCAAGTCCAGGTGCCCGGGCAGAAGCCGGGGTGCGGGGATGAGCTGGGGGTGGCAGGAGGCAAAGGAGCCTGGAGGGCCCAGCCAGGGAGGCCGGGGGAAGCCAGAGACGGCGCTGGAGCCTCAGCGCCAGGAAGCCTCGCGCCACCCGGCACGTGGGGTGGCACGGCACTCGTGAGGACACGTGATTCCCACGCCAGCCCCCGAAGTAGCTGCCACGCTGTCCTCCGGGTCCCCCCAAGCAGCCTGAGTCTTTGGAGCTTCCAGGCCAGCATGGGAGGGCTTCGTTAGCAGCAGAGCTGAGCCTAAGGGAGATGAGTTCATCCCCAGGTCCCAAGAGCACACAGGTGACACAAACACCTGACATCACCTGTTTGTACGGCCGAGTGCGCACGAGGGGGCTGTCGGCCCGCTGCCCCCCAGGTGAGCAGTGCACAGGCACACTCCCATCCGGGGTTCTTGGGGGCAGAGGGCCAGGGCTGTGCCCGACGGCTTACACCAGCCTGGCGCCACACGCAGGAGCTGCGCAGAGAGGTCCCCCCCACCTTTGTGGAGCAGGGGCAGCCGGGACTGGGGCGCGGGGAGCCGCCCTCAGGTCTGGGTCTCCGGGGCCACTCCGGTTTCTTAGAAAGTCGTGTCACCCGCATCATGGGCTCAAGCCCAGCGACAGCGAGGCGGGCACACGCTGGAGGGCGATTCCTCAGCAGCCGCCCCCCAGGGCCTGACAACAGCCCCCTCCCCCGTCGTTCCCCTCCTGCCCTCAGGCACTCACCCCCAGAGGACACCGTCTTCCGCGGCACCAGGTTCCACCACACGTCGGCCCCGATGCCCAGGCCCCATAGGCCCGCAGCCAGCACCCAGGCAGCCCAGCGCGGGGCCATGGCCAGCTGCCCTGCGGGGGGGGGGGGGGGGGGAGACGGTCAGGAGCCCAGCAAAGACGCACCAGGAGGGGACCCTCGCCGGCCTCGCCACAGGGCACTGACACCGCGCCTGGCCTCTCCAGGAGACCATGGGGAGCCCCTCCCAAGCCCATACCTGGGGGTTCCTCAAAAGCCTGGGATCTCCCTGGGGAGGAGGGGCGGCGCTGAGCCAGCAGGAGGAGCGGCGCTTCCCATCGCCTCCATTCCAAGAGGCGCCCTGGCCGCCGGCCACCCCCTGCCCCCTCTCCTCGACAGGAAGTTGTTCAGAAATATAAAAAAAGGCGACCCCTCCCCCACACCTGAAAGGCTCGAAAATTTCTTAAAATAACTTCGGGCAGCAGGACCTGCCTCTGCAGCCCGCCGACCCCAAGTCCTAATTCTGGGACGCCAACCCCTTAGCGAGCCAAGGGCACGGCTGCTGGGGATGGGCGATCGGGAGAGACCCCACCCGGGAGGCTCCGGGCCGCAGGCAGCAGAGGTCCCGGTCCCCGCCTCTCCCTTTCCCCGGCGCAGACAATGGCCCGAGCCGAGCCCCAAACCCCGTTCCACATCAGCAGGGGAGTGGGGCCCGCCGCCGCAGGGGCCCAGCTTCCCGACCCCTTTGTTGCTCCAGAAGGGAGGCAGGAAGTGGTGGGATGGGCGTGGAGCGGCGTGGGGCCCATCCTGCCCCCGCACAGCTCCCGCCCGGCACCCGCCCTGGCCGGGGGCCCGCGAGCGAGGGGCTTCTCTGGGGCCTCCGGGGCGGCGGCGCAGGCGCCCACCTCGCGCCCCCGGGGCGGCCCAGCCTTCCCAGCCGGGGGCGGCAGCCCGGGGGCGCCTGGCGGGGACCCGCCGGCTGGAGGGCTTTCCAGCCCGCCCCAGCCCGCTGGGCTCAGGGACGCGGGAGCCGGGGACCTGCTCACCCCCAAACCGGCCGCCCCCTCCCCCAGCTCCGGGATCTGAACGCAAACAAAGCGGCGGCGCCAGGAGCGTGGCGGAGCCGGGCCTGCGGACGCCCCCTGTCGGCCCCAGCCCCGGCGCGGGAAGGGGGGCGAGTCCGCGGCACCCCCCGTGCCCCGCCGTCCCCCAGCCCTCCCTCCGCCCAGTAGCCGAGGCCGGACCCCACGGCGCGCACCGAGGACCCGCCCGCGGGGCGAAGCCCCCACCCCCAGCCCCTCCCAGGGCCGAGGAAATGGGGGAGCCCGGGGCGCGGGCGGGACGGCCCTCGCTCGTGCCCACCCAGAGCTGCCGCCCAGGGGCGGGGGCGCCGCTGCCGGGGGCCGGGTGGCCCGACTCGGCTCGCGGGCCCGGCTTTCCGGGGCGACCCGCCTCCCCGGCGCAACGGGGGGCCGCGGCCGGGAAACCCGATCCCGGCACAACGGCCTCAGCCCCAGCCCGCCCCAAACTTTCCGTCGCGGGGGGCGGGTGCGCGGGCAGTGCGGGGGCTGGCGCGGGAGGGGACCCCCGCCCACACCCCCGAGCCCGTTTCCCCGGCCTGGCCCTCGGAACCCCGCAGCCACCCGCACCCCGGCGAGTCGGCCCCGGGTAGGGGCGCGGGAAGGCCCCCGAGGGGACAGTTGGCCCCGCCCCGCGCCCCCAGACCCCGCCAGGCGCGCGCGGCCGCAGCCGGGGGACAAAGCGGCGCCGCCGAGCCCCGCCGCGCCGGCCCCGCTCACCTCCCCGCGCGCTCGGGTGTCCGCGCGCCGCCGCCGCCCGCCCCTGGTCCCGGCTC
>JAKSZT010032066.1:162538-207648 GCA_026826555.1 Tolypeutes matacus | reverse complement strand
CCGGGCCTCTGCAGCTGCCTGTGGGCGGCTGAGTCACCCAGCCAGGCCAGCAGCAGGCAGGCTCCTGCCTTCCACGTGGCTCTTGTGCAGTGGCTCCCCTGGATCCCCTCCACCCCCCAGCCTCGCTTTGGGGAAGGTCCGCAGCCTTCGGGGCTCCTTCCAGCCGGCGTCCTCCAGGCACACAACGCTCTGCCTCCTCCCAGCCGCGCTCAGAATTCCCGAGGCCCCACCAAGAGGGCCCCCCTGCACCAGGCGTCCAGAATCACGCTCAGTCGCTAGAGGAAGGGGCTGTAGGCAGGCAGTCACCTGGCAGGAGATACGAGGACTCGGCTTCCCTGTGGGCCCGAGAGAGAGAGGGTCCTTCCAGCTTGAGGCGGGGGTGCTGGGCGGCGGGGTGCAGCTTGGAAGCCAAAGGGGGCCTCTAAGGAAGTCGCTTCTGAGGCAGGCAGCCCTGGGGGACGGATGACAACACAAGGCGCGTCTGGGGTCTGGCCAGCCAGGCGGCAGCTCAAGGCTCTCGGCAGCCAGCCTGGCACGCAGGGCGGCGAGGGGGCACGCGGGGCAGCAGGTGCGGGTGGGAGCGAGTGCACCAGACAATCAGCTCAGAGAGAAAGGACCCCGGGGACGAGAGGACAGCCTTCAGCCTTTTCTTTTTCTCCTTCCTCTTCTTAAGATTAGTACACGAACAGTTTAAGATTTCTTTACGACGTGCGTGCTTTAGTTACACGATCAAAATGTAGTGAAAGTATCTGTCTTTTAAGTTTTTAGGCGGTACCGGGGATTGAGCCCAGGACCTGGTACGTGGGAAGCAGGCGCTCAGCCACTGAGCTACACCCGCTCCTGTCTTTAATTTTAAGATGACACTGCACCGGTAAAAAGGAAGTTCCCATCCGTTGCACCAACATGGATGGACTGTGAAGACACCACGTTGAGTGAAACGAGCAAGACACAAAAGGACCAGCACCGTATGGCTGCAGCAATACGAAATAATCAGAACAAGCAAATTTCGAGAGACGCAGGCCGATTACAGGTTGCCAAGGGAGGGCGATGGGGGCCGATGTCTCGGGGCGCAGCACTTCTCTGGGGTGACGGAGGTTTTGGTAACGGATGGTTAGCATTAGGGACACGGCCGTGATGGTAGCACAACACTGAGTACGACTGGCACTAGACTGTATGCTTGAGAGGGTTTAAAATGTGAAAGGATATGTTGTATGTTATCACTATGAAAAAATAAAAAACCCTAAAACACAAAGAAGAGGACACTGCCAATTACCATGGGCTGAGCCTAATTCAGTGGTGGGGGGTGCAGGGCCAGGGGCATAGCCAAGCAGTGGTTCCCTGGAAGCCGGAAGGTCGGAAGAGGTGAACCCTCAGAAGGGAGAGGGAGTAGCCAAGGGTGTGTGTGGGGGTGCCCTCGGGTGGGGGCTTGGGGTGGGGAGGACTGGGGAAGGTCCTTGGGCCTCTGCTGTGGGTGGGCCCTGCACAAGCCTGGGAGGGGTCTCCCTGCCCTGGGAGTGGCTGCAAGGCCAGGGGCCCCAGGGCCTGGGGCTGAGAGGCCGGCCCCACCCCTGATGGCACCTCCCCGCCCCCACCCCACCCCAAGCCTATTTCCCTGCAGGGCTTTTCCTAGGAAGAGGGAGGCTGCTACCAGGCTACCCTGGCTGGAGGCGTGGTGAAGACCCTGGGATGCGGGGGAAATGCCCGGAAAGACCCTGGAGGAAAATGTAACCATCCCCAGCACCCCAGCGGCCTGCTCTGGGGACTTACAGAGAAAAACGGCAACTGTTTCACAATGTCATTCTTACTTTGATTCCCATAACTGCATCTGGAGGGAAAGTCCCAGGAAAATTCTGAACTTTTTTTATTGGGGGGGGGGTCAGGGAGAAGGAAAGTGTTCCATGGGCCGTCTTTACTAAAGAAAAAAACCTGCCCGGCGCCTGCAAAGACAGCCCGGCGCGGTCTTCCGTGGCGTTAGAGGGTGGTCCCTGGGCGCGGGGCCCCAGTGGACCTCGGTCCAACCTACGAGGTTTCTGGTTCTGCTGGTGGCCACGCGCCCCTCCCCCCAGGGGTCCCCAGCACCATCCTGAAAAGAGGGTCTATCGGTGGCACAGGGTGGGTGCGCCCAGGCCCCGCCTCCTTTCCTCACTTCCTGGGGACCCTCTGTCTTGGAAGGGAGGAGACGCAGGACCTGACGCCCATCTGGACAGAGGGATGGCGCTGCCGCGGTGGGTGGGTGGCTGGCTGCTCCTGAACACCCGCCTCCTCCCCCGGTTCTGTGCAGGCCAGAGGAGCTCCGTGCTAGCAGAGCCTGGGGGCTCCGTCTGCGCCAGGAGGGGGCGGGCCCCGAGGCTCTTTCCTCTGACAATCCCGGCAGCCAGGGGGGGGGCCACAGCAGGGCTGGGAGAGGGCGAGGGGCTGGGCCGGGAAGTGGGGGGCCGGTCCCCGACCCTGGCCTGCCCGCTCCTGTCCCTGCTGGCCCTACAGGGCCGCCCGGCCGCCTTCCCTTTCAAGACCAGGAGGGAGGCCGGGGAGAGGCGGCTGCTGTGTCCAGGCCGGGGGGCCCTTCCACACTCCCTGGGGGCAGCTCGGAGGGGAGGCGGAGGCCATGTGGCTGCAGAGGCCCCAGCTCAGCAGCTCCTCCCCAGCTGGCTGCGGGTGGAGGCTGGGAAGCCCCAGTGGGAAGCTTCCGGGGAGAGGACCGGGGCGTGCCGGGCCCAGGCTCTCCCTGCTGGCTCTTCCCAGAAGCCGCGTACAGGCTGCCCCGCTCTTGCCCTCGAGGCGGGTGACGGAGGGGGCCTCCGGGCTGGTCACCAGGGGAGTTGGAAGGGCTGTGACGCAAAGCTCTGGACCGGTCAGTTCTGACCCCAGGAACCGAAGGCCACTTGTGGCCCTTTGTAAAAGGGTGGACATTTCCCAGGAACTTCATCGTTTAGAAAATTCCCCTCTAGCTAAGGCCAAGGCAGGCCCCGGTTATTCACGGTTAAGGGGGACAGGCGGGGGTGGGGGTCCCCTAGGAAGCCCCATACTCCGGCCAGAACCTTATGAACGCCCCCCACCCCAGGCAATTCTGCACACCTAGCCCTTTCCCAGGAGGCTGCTGGGCCGGGTGGGGATGGGGGACCCGCTCTGGGGAGACCCCGGGGGCTGCTGTGGGGGAGAACCAAGACTGGCCCAGGACACTTGCGGGGGAGGGGAGGACCGAGGCTGACCCCAAGGGCAGGGCTCCACTGTGGGGCCTCTGCAGTCTGGGGCCTGGGGGCAGCCCACCTTTATTATTATTATTTTCTTTTTCTTCTTCAGAGTTCTATGGCTGAGTTTTTTTTTGTTTTGTTTTGTTTTTTACTTTATTTTGTAGATTTAATAATTGAAAATATAAACAATGAAAAACTAAAAAGTAAACAGATGAATAAAAACATCCATTTCTCAATTAAATGTACTGGATACATATAATTTTTTTTTTTAATAATACGTTACACAATATATTTGGTTCACAGTAACGCAATCACACTGTGTTTGTCCTTTTGTGTCTGGCTTGCTTCGCTCAACATAACGTTCTCCAGGTTCATCCATGTTGTCATATGCTTTACGACTTCATTTCTTCTTACAGCTGCATAATATTCCATCGTGTGAATAGACCACAGTTTGTTTATCCATTCCTCTGTTGATGGACACCTGGGTTGTTTCCAGCTTTTGGCAATGGTGAATAATGTGGCTATGAACATCGGTGTGCAGATGTCTGTTCATGTCACTGCTCTCGGTTCTTCTGGGTATATACCCAGTAGTGGTATTGCAGGGTCACGTGGCAAGTCTATATTCAACTTCTTTAGGAACTGCCAAACAGTCCTCCACAGTGCCTGTACCATCCTGCATTCCCACCGACAGTGAAGAGGGTTCCTCTCTCTCCCTTTTTAAAAGTTTTTATTGGGGTAACACAATTTCCCATTTTAACCACTTTCCAGTAACGGCGGCCACCGCCTGGCTGGGCCCCGGGGCCTCTCGGGGCTGTTCTCTGCCCGAGGTGCTCCGATGCTGGCACAGGCGCTCAGAGCCGCACAGAGACCCTCGTCTTGGCTTTCCGGCAGAATTCCTGATGCGGAATCAAGGCTCCTCTTATCCATTTTTTAAGTTAAACGGAAACCTCACGGCTCCCTGGCCCAGCGGGGCATACAGAGAGGGCCCGGCGGTCCGAGCCCCGGGGCAGGGGCTGGGTGTCCAGCTCAGGTGGGGAGCACCCCCAGTTAACCCTGAGTCACCCCTGGGGGACGAGCTCCCACCCGCACCGGTCCCGGAGTGCCAGCATCTCCAGGCCGCCGCCCCTCCCGTGCCCCTTCGCCCGTGCCGCTCCCGTCCTTGGCTGTGGCGGACCCCGCCAGCCAGGTGAGCAGAGCAGACGCCGCCTCCCTGAGGGTTGTTTCAAAGGACGTCTGAAGACCCTCGTTTTGGGAAGTGAGAGGAACTGGCCGCACGCGCTGTGGATGTGGCCAGAGGGGGACCCCGAGTCCGGCGCGTCTCTTTTCAGTTCCTCACAGCCAGGCAGCGTCCTCCCCGCCCTGCTGACCTTGGCGTGCCCAAGGTCCCGCGTCCCGTGGGCCCGGCTCTCCAGGGCGAGGGGCAGGGAGGAAAGGGCCGGGACTTCCCGGGGGAAAAGGAGAGAGCGGGGCAGGGAGAGGCTCTGGCCACACCCCTCTTTCTGGGTGACACAGGTCGCGGGGCCTGTGCTCTAGGCACCGCCGAGGGAGGCAGGGCGCGGAGGCCGCCAAGGAGATGGCAGAGGCAAGCCCAGAGCTGCACCCCCTGCCCCGCGCAGGCCGCACCCCAGGCGCTCAGTGCTTGCCCCGGCAGGGCCGGGGGCAAAGGCAGCAAAACTGGTTCGTCGACTCCATTAACGCACCGCCCCCCCACCCCACCCCGCAAAGACACACAGGCTGCACACAGCACGCGCGTGTCAACAGGGCCGACACCGCCTCCAGGAGCCGCAGGAGCCCGCCGTGCCGGGGCGGGGCTGACCCCGGGGTCCCCATCAGACCCGCTCGACAAACACACCGTCTCCACGCCAGCCGAGCGTGCACAGCGACGGCGCCGCCAGGAAGCCGACCGAGGCCACTGCCGCGTCCCCGGCTCGGCCTGGGCGGCACTAGCAGGCGGAGGACCCCGGGCGAGCCCCCGCAGGCGTGTCCCATCAGGCCACATCGGGGGCTGTGCAGGGAGGACGCGGGAGCCCAGGGGGAGGGGAGCCGGGCTCCTGCTGCCCAATTCCGCCCCAACTCTGGGACCTCAGTTTTCCGTCCACACCGTGGGAAACAACCAACTTCCTCAAAGAGCCTGCATTTAACCAAACGGGAAGAACTTTTTTTCCCACTGTAAAGATTCTGGTTCTCTTCACTCCTCAAATCCAAGGGGGGAAAATGGGACAAAGAAAATTCTATTAATGCAGCATAAGGCAGAAGACGGGAAAAACAAGCAACAAAAGGAAAGTGCAGTGAGTCGGGAGAGAAGATACAAGGGCAGGTTTAACAAGACCAAAGTACCAACGAGCTCAATCAAAGTGTGTGGACTGTGCCTCTCAGATCAGACAGGACACAGCTCAACAAAACCTGGCCAAATCCTGTTGACACACATCAGCTAAAGGAAAACAAAATGCCCCAGCAAAACCCTGGGTCTGGGCTGGTACCCTGGATCGCATCTGCAGCATCCGTCTGCACAAGGCCGAGCGTCCAGCGGAGCCTGGGAAGGCGCTCGGCTCTTGCAGAATGGCCCTCCAAGGGCAGAAGAGAAGCACCTGGAGGCCGTCCTCCCGAGCTCACCCCTGCCTCCTCTGCCCGTCTCTCAGCCCCACAGGGTGCCAGCCTCGCTGGCTACGACAGACACCCGAGCATCCCTCTGACTGCGACAGAGCCTGGCTCAGACCAGGCAAGCACAGGGCCACCAAGAGCCACCAAGGGGCTCGTCAATGTTTTCTTTACTCTACTCAAAAGCCTTTTAAAACGCTCATGGTACTTTAATCAAGAGCCCTCGTTATGAAGCGGGATTCGTAATATACCACGCAAACCCTGCCATGGTTTGCCAAGTGACGGCGACAGAGCCAGGACAAGCAGCCAGGCCCGGAAGCCCCTCCTGCCCTGCCCCCCGGCCCCCTGCGCTGCCCTGCGGTGCTGGAGCAGGCCCGCGCGGCTCCCTCTGCTCAAGAGCTTGGCGGTTGCCTCCTCAGGCGGGAGTCTCACTTGCTTATGACTACAGGCCAGGAGCCCTGACGGCTTCTTTTACAACCAGGTGACACTCCTGTGGTCAAGTGCATCCAACAGAAGCTGTCCAGGCTCTAAACCCTTGTGGCTTTCATGGAAAAAGGACTATGGAGACAGGTCAGATGGTAACCAGAGAGAGAGAAAGGCTTCCAGAACAGGGCGGAGGAAAACTAGCTCAGAAAGAGAGAAAATAATTGATATGGAATCCATCAATCCATCCATCCACCCACCCACCCAGCCAGCCACCCAGCCACCTCCCCCTCCTACAATCATTGAGAGCCGAATGTACCATGCAAAGCTGAGAGACCTGTGCCCACAGTCTGGGAATTCACAGGATGTGAAGAGAGAAAGGCAAGCCACCACCCCAGCCTGGGGGACAGTGAGGGTAGGGGCAAGGAGAGCAGACTGGGGACATTCCAGGAGGGAGGAGCCTGGCAGGGCCTGGGGCAAAGAAAGGAGGCTGGAGAGCCTGCAGAGCCAGCGGGAGTGTTATCTGCTGAGTGCTGAGCCAGGGAGGAAATCTCCCCATCTCCCAGATGCCAGCGGGGTGGGGGATGGGCCCAGCCCAGCAGCCCCAAGGGGTGGGAAAAGCTGCCACTTCCCACAGGCTGAGTGGCCTGAGGCCGTCCTTGCCCACCTTGACCTTGAGCTCTGGGGCTGGGGTGAAAGTAAAGCATGCCTAGGTCTTAACAAGGTGCCCTGGAGGACAGCACCCAGCCAGGGGGTGGCTCCTTCCAGTGAACCAGGCTCTGGCTTTCGGGTCCTGGCTGCAGCAGAGGAGGCCCCCAAAAAGGCTCCCGGGTGGCCTCAGGTGGCTTCTGCCTCCCATGCCCACCTGGCCCAGGGACCAGCACACACGCTTCAGGGCATCCTCCCAAGAGAAGAGGCGCTTCCAGACCTCACGGGGGCGCGGTGGGGGTGCCTTCCGCAGCTCCTTTATCTGCTGACCCGGCTCTCTTCCCAGGCAGTTGAGCAGGTGGGCTGAGAGGCACTGGGCCTCTGCTAGGTGAGCTCACAGGAGCACCCCCAGGTGCCTGGCGGTCACTCACTCCCCAGCCTGCCAGAGCTGTGCTTCTCCCTCTCTCACCACTGCCCTTCTCCTCCTCCCTGTTCTCCCAGCTCCCAGCAGGCCTGAGACGGCTCAGACGGGAGTCCCTGGGAGTCCCGGGGCAGGTGACGCCCTCTCCCTTCCGCAGCCCCGGTACACCTGGAGCCGGCCCCATGAGAGACCCGGGAGGTGCCGCCGAGACTGCTGTGCAGGCCGCTGTCCTGGACGGCAGCGGCCCCAGGTGCGCTAGCCGTAAGGCAGGCATAGCCCAAGCACTGCCTTCACCTGTCTGGGAAGAGGTGCACACACCCGGGGACTTTCCTATCTCCTCCATGGTTAATTTGTGCTCACCAAGTAATTAACTCGTTTATCTGATTCCCAGAATGATGCCCAAAGATTAGCTCTCTGCTCCTTCAACCTCTGGGCGAGCTTCTGGAATTACCATCCGCCTTCCTGAGTCAGGAAGATCCTGTCTCCAGCCTTCGAGTCCCCAGGACAGAGCTCGCCCAAGACCCACAGCTCTCCTTGGGATTTGGGCTTGGGCCTCGCACTGGAAGCCCCCAGGCAGCCATCTCTGCGCTGACATTCACCCCAGGGACCCGCCCGCCTCACCCTTTTGAACTCGCACTCCCACCAGAGCCTGGCTTTCGAGAAAGCTGAGCCTGGGAAGTCACTTTAGGAGAGGCCAAGGACTCGGCCGTGGCCTGGGAAATGGGAAGTGCCTCGCATCCCCTGCACTAGTTCTCTGACGAGCTCCCACCCTGCTCCCACCCCCTGCACCCGCAGTACCTCCTGTCTACACCACACTGTAAGAGAGGGCTCGACCCGGCTGCAAATAAGCCACACCAGGCTATAGGGCTGAGGCGGACACTCGAGTGCACGCCTGTGCCACGTGGCTCCCCGTGCCCCCGCGAGGGGCCGCCTGCAGAGGGAGGAGTGGCAGCTGGCGCCCCCTGCCCCGCCTGCCCCCGGCCAGCCGCACGTGGAGCTCACCTTTTGGTCCAGCTCGGCACCGGCCTTCGGCTGTCGCTCCTGGAGGGGAGGCAGGCCCTCGGAGCCCACGCACTGCCCGAGGTTCGCGGGCCCCATGAGGCTCAGCAGCCGGCTGAGCGCGGAGAGCTGGGGAGGAGAAGGGGGCGGTCACTCGGGGCTGGGCCCACCTCTGCCGAGGCTGACCCAGGCAGAGAGGGGCCAACGGAGGGCGGCGTGGCTGAAGGGCTCACTTCCGGAGGGTCTCCCCTGCCAGTGGCAAGACCCCCACCCGGAGCCGCCCTCCCACGGCCGGTCCTCTGGTCCCAGCTGCCTTGTTCCCGGGGAGATTTTAGCCCACACGAGACGAGACAGGTACGTCCTCGGCCGCCTTCCCTGTTTCTCCCGTCCCCTCCCTGCTCCAGCTCCACTTTTTCTTCCTGAGAAGTTTAAAGCAAACCCCGACTCCCTCTCATCACACCCACAAGGGCTTCTGGCAGACAAGGCGAAGGTCTCCTTTTTCTCAGTATGTCACCAAGGTCGCCAATGTGACCCATTTTATCAGATAGTCTCAATAGTGTGTTTTTTTAACAGCTCGAACGGGGATTCCGCTCGAGGTCTACACGTGCATTTGGTGGCTAATCTCTCACCCCCCCAGCCGGTCCGGCAGCCTCGGCCCAGGGCAGCACGGGACGTCCAGCTGGCCTGGAGTCCACTCCCGGCAGGCAGGCTCTGAGCCCCTCGCTCCTGAGACCCCGTGTGGCCCTGTGGTCCAAGGAGCAGGGCCCCCAGCCCCCCGCCGGCACACCTGGCTTCCTGCGTGGCTCACAGGCACACCTGCTCAGCACTGCGCCAGCTGCAGGCTTAGCTCCATCCACAGGGGCAGCGGGGCAGTGGGCTCGGGTCAGGCCGGGCTCCACCTAGTTCCCTTCCCTTTGCAAGGGCAGAAGGGATGGAGGGGCAGCAGGGGAGGGAGGGAGGGAGGGACGGTTCTGGGAGGCAGAGGGCCTGGCTGGGGGGAGGCCGGGCAGCACCTTCTGGAGCTTCGCAGAAACCACAGCTCTGAGCTTTGCTCAGGCCTTGGAAGTCTGAGGAGGGGTTTCCAGGACAGCCCTGCCCGCTCGGCCTCACAGCTGTGGACCCTCCCTGCCGCAGAGGCGCTGGGTGGGGCTGGCAGAGGACCAGGGCGACAGCTGCTCGCTTGCTCGCCTTTTTCCTCTGCCTCTGTGGAAGGAGGTCAGCTCTCGTCTCTCGTGCAGCAGATGCTGCTCCAGGGATCTGCCGGGCCTCCTCGTTGCTTCTTTTCTTTTGTTTCTGGTTTCTGCTGCCACGGCCATCTCCTTCCCCACAGACACAGCCCTCTCCGGATAAGGGCTTGTGTGGGCCTGGCGGGGCCTGGGGCCTGACCAGCGCCCTCCCCAGCACCTCTGCTGGGAAAATGCTAAGCCGTTCCCTCCTCTGCCCCGCACCGGCCTCTCGGTTTGCTCGGAGGGAGGCACTGGCTGGGGGGGATGGCACGCGTCCACACGGCCTGCTGCCCCAGGGCTCAAAACCTGCAGTGGCTCCTGCTAAGGAGCCGGCGTCTGGCGGGGCCCTCCCCGGAGCCTTTGCCCTGCCGGGGCCTCTGACGAGGTGCAACGCTGGCCCCCCGCCGCTCCTGCCGGCCTTTGCCCCAGGCCCACCTCCTCACGGGGCACGTGGGCTCCCCGCCGGGCCAGCCCCTTCCTTGGCGTGGCGCTGCTTGGTTTCTGTAGCATTCACACCCCTCTGATACGCCTTGCTGGTTATTCACCCTCCCTCACGGGAATGTCAGCCCCCGAGAGCAGTTTGTCGCCGCCACATCCTCAGGGCCTGGCGAAGCACCTGGCACGTGGGGCCCGTTTAATAAACTCCCGTGTGGGATGACTGAATGGATGACTGGACAGACACACGGACGTGGGGGCCGGGACCTGGCTGGCCTCTCCTAAACGGATGAGGACCCCGGCCGGAGCATTCTGGCCATCTTGAAGCCATGTTCCCCCAGCCCCAAACTGGAAGATGTGGTCTGACAGAAGAGGGGGTCTGGGGTAAGCCCGGTCAGAAGCAAACGCCCCGTTTCCTCCCCAAGCTTGCTCCCCTGAGCCTTGTCCAGCTGGGCGGAGGCACCTCGAAGCTGGCAGGCCCACAGAGCCATCCTGGGGGCCCCTTTCCCTCCTTTTGCTAGCGTCCCCCATCCCACTGGCTGTGCCTGGGAAACGCACTTCCCACCCCTTGGCCACCATCTGCTGCGCTGGGCCAAAGCGGCGCCACTCACCAGGGCGGCGGCAAAGCCTCTGGCCTCCCTGCCCCCAATAGTCTGTTCCCAACACTGCAGCCAGAGGAATTCCTGAAAATACCGTAAACCAGATTTTGACTCTTCTCTAAAGCCTCCAATGGCACAAAAGCCAAAGCCCACCACGGCCTTGGCGTTAAGGCTGATGGGGCCCTGACTCCAGCTACTCCCTCCTCCCCTGCTCTGGCCGCTCCAGCCTCCCACCTAAGGCCCCGGAAGCCCCAAGGACCTCCGTGCCAGCTGCTCCCCCCCACCTGGGATGCTCTCCCCAGGAAACCTGCCTGCTTCCTCCAGAGCTGGGCTCAAGCGGCCCCTTCCCTGCCCACCCTTATGAAACTGCATCCCCTGCCACTTCCTCTGGCTTTATTTTCCTCCACGTGCTTCTCTCCATCGGAGGCACCAAATATTTGCTTCTTCCTTGGGTGCCTGACCCACGTCCACCTGGAAGGTGAGGCCGACCTCGCTGAAGCGTCGGGAGCGTGGAATGCGGAGCTGCCGGTGGCCAGAGTGCTGCCTTTCCTGGGCCATTCCCAGGATTTGCGGGAACGGGGAGCGGTGTTTGACCCTGAGCCCCTCCTGGAAAATTTAAGCCTGCGGTGCTGGCATCCTGGCCACCTGCAGCTCCTCAGTACCTGGTCCTGGGCCTCAGCCTCCAGCTGGAGGGGGACCCGACGCTGGCCGTGGGCCTCTCCTGCCGCACGCGCCACCGCTCCACACTCACGCCCACCTCGTTCAGAGCGCGCCCACTGGCGCAGGAGGAGGAGCCGGCCCTTGCCCTCCCGTGTCCAGCACTGGTGCTCAGGGGCCAAGCGGGCACCGCGAGGAGCTCGAGGGGGGCTGGAGGGGCAGAGGTGGTACACTGCGGGGTCTGGGGTCTGGACTCTGGGCACCCTGCCTCGGCTTCCCCATCTGCAAGGGCGGGTGGCGGCCTCGCTCCTGGGGCTGCTGTGGTCAGCCCTTGAAGGACCCAGGGCCATGCAGCGTGCTAGGTGTCGCCGTGACGGGGGGCCAAGGGACCTGCTTCAGGGAGGGGCCCCTGCACGGCCAGAGCTGCGAGGGGGGCAGGCAGGAAGGGGCAGATAGGGGAGGCCAGGCTGGGGAGGATCTGGGAAAGGGGGTGTGGGCGCTGGACGAGGCGGCATGGGGACGATTGGCCTGGGGAGGACATTGCGGGAGGCCCTGGGCTGGGGGCATGAGGGTCTGGGCCCGGCTGGCAGCGGAGATGGCGCAAGGGGCATCTTGGGGACGCTCCTCGGAGGCCGTGGACGGGCGGGCCAACTCCACCTGGAAGCCCTTGCTCATCCTCCTGGCGGGGCAAGCACCCACTCGGCCCCAAGGCCTGGCTCGGCGCATCTTCTCTTGGGCCAGGCCACTGCCCCGGGCAGAGCTAGTTCCTCCCACCCCACCCTCCCCGGCACACCGGGTTCAGAGCCGGGCAGGCAGAAGGCGCTCAGCGCTTAGGTGACCTTCAAGGAGTGGACGGACGGATGGGTGGGCACATGGACAGATGGACCCTTAGTGTAGTGGACAAACCCTGGACCCATGTGGATCCGGCCTCCCAAACAACCCAGCTCTGCCCCCACGGGACTCCCCCTCGCCCATTCCTGCAAAGCATCCCAGGAGAAGGGGGTGCAGGGCCACAGCCAGCCAAACCGCCGCCCTGAGCTCCTTGCTGCCTCCCGCAGACCCTGCCGTGCCGTCCACTCTCCCGCACCGTGGGCCAGGGCTGTGCAGGCTCTGCCTGGACGCTGCTGGCAACGGGAGACACGCCACCTCCCGCCCGGGGGGCCCCTCTGGCATCACCAAGCCTCGGGGTTCAGTGCAGCCAGCAACTCTGGGATTGCAGGGAGATCCCCCATCTCCCTGAGCTGCAGGCAAGTTGCAGCCGGAGCTTTTTGGAGAGAAGAGGAAAAGGCAGATCCAGCGCCTGTGCTGTCCAAGGAGACCAGGCATGGGGACGAAGCGACACCCGGAGAGAAGCTTTAAACGTGTACTATTTTTCCATCCTGATTGTTTTCCTATCTATGGAAGGTATTACATGTACTTTCTGTGTCTTTTTTCCGTAAACCTATAACTGCTCTAAAATAAAAAAAGTAACATCTACTCCCAGCTCACTGCTCCATCCTCGGTGCCCAGAACGGAGAAGGCGTGCAAAAAATTATTTGCTGCACGAAGGAACAGGAGTAAAAAAACTCTAAGTTTGGAAAAAGCGTCAGGAGGCAGCAGGCGGCCCACAGGCCTCCCTGAGCTGACGGGGGCTGGCCCCGGCCGAGGGCCAAGACTCACCTGGGTCTTCTCTTGCCAGAGTGGGGCCGGCTCTTGCTGGCCCAGCACGTGGGCGATGACCACGAGGCCGAGCTGGCTCCGAAGCTGCCTGTGGGGGAGGGAGCGAGCAGGACTGAGGGCGCCGGCAGGCCAAGGCGGGCCTGGAGCAGGGCGGCCGCCCACCCAGGACGCCACCCCTGCCCGGCCGTCCCCCTGCAAAGAGGGTCCTCGTTTGGGGTGCAGCAGTTACGGTGCATCACACAAGTAACGTGAGGTTCGCGGTGGGAAAGTCAACACACAAACACACACAAAAACACGAAAAGGAATCCCTGGTGATTTCAGAGTTTAGCAAGTTAGTGTTTTTTTCCTCTTTTTATTTTCACCTATCTGTCTAAGGATACCCAAAGAGATGAACACTCAACCACTTTTGAACAGGCCTTTATCTATTCATCTTTTTCTTTGCAGTGTTAGAATCTTCCAGCTATTTTGGGGGCTGCAGGGTAGGTGATATGGCCAGATGGGGCCAAACTTTTCCCCCGCCCGGCATCCTTTGGGGAGCCCCTCCACCCACCTTGCCCAGACCCGGGCTCCCATTAGGAGAGGCAGGCCTGGGCCTCGGCCAGAGCCCTCAAGAAGGCATGTCCCTTCCCACCGGCCCTGCTGATGGCGTGGGACAAAACCCTACAGCCCTTGGTGGCCATCGACGCCTCCGTGTGGGGTGGTGTGGGGGGTGAAGTGGAGGGAGGAGGGCAGGGGCAGAGCCCGGGGCTCGCTGTGCCTGGAGCCACCAGCCCTGGGCTGCACGGCCGCCCGCAGCAGATAAGGGCGCTTTTATGCCCTGGTCAGCTCGGCTTCGGTTTCTGCTTGGCCGCCAAGGTGCCCTGGCTCAGGCTAGAGGGGCTGCTGTGGGCTCTTTCCTCCAGGAGGACGGCCTCTGGCGGCTTTTCAGAGGCTGTGTGGGGCTCCAAGGGCCAGGGCGAGTGAAAACGAGGAGGGACCAGTGCACGGGCTGGGGGTGCAGCGAGACCAGGGCCGGCGGGACACCCCTCACCAGTGCCCTGAGGCCGCTGAGCTTGGTCTCCTCTGGGACCTGGGTCTCGGCCACAAGCTCTCACCGTCTGCTAAGGAAATAGGTGGAGCTGCCCCCCAGGGAGGGTCCC
Organism: Tolypeutes matacus; assembly: GCA_026826555.1. NCBI lineage: Eukaryota > Metazoa > Chordata > Mammalia > Cingulata > Chlamyphoridae > Tolypeutes > Tolypeutes matacus. Next base: position 193,653 of record JAKSZT010032066.1, on the reverse strand, counting down.
AACCTCTCATTCGTTGCCCCTCAATGGCATGGACTCCAAGGCAGCCCGGCGCTCGGCCCCTAATTCCTGCACAAAGCCACCTGCAGGGCAAGCAGAGGGGGCTGGAAGCTGTCTCTGGGTTCCTGGGGCTCCAGCAGTGCTGGGGCCCACGGGCGCCCCCAGGCATGTCCCCTGCAACGACACCATCGTGGGGCTGAAGACCCCACAGCCGTGAAGGGCAGTGCCCTGGGGGCCAGCTGCTGCCCGGGCTCCACTGGGGGCTCCGCCGTGGACTCTTCCTCCCAGGCTCTGAGGGCTGAGGCAGGAACGGCACAGGCCACCCTCCCTGCAGGAAAGCCCCCTTCTGCCCGCCCCATGCCCACCCCGTCCTCAATCCCCAGGGCCTGCTTACTTTCTCAACAAACTTGAGGCGCCAGCGGAGATAGGGGCTCAGAGGCAGAGGGCAGACCCACTACGCGCTGCAGGGCGGGCAGCGCCACGGCACTGGGGGGGGGCTGTGCCGCGGGGGCCACTTGGAGAGCTGGCCGGCAGGTCCCTAGAGCTGAGCCTGGCGCGCGCCTAGCAACTCCTGCTCGGGCATGTGGCACAAAAGGAGGTGACCCCGGGGTGTTCACAACAGCGGGAGGGCCGCGACCCGTAACGAAAGCTGGAGAGCACACAGGCGCCTGCTGACACACGTGGACAGACAGGCTGGCCGCCTCCTGGTGACGCCAGTCAAGAAATAGAACCACGCGTCGTGGCACAGACGGCCCCACCGATGGTGTGGCGACACAACGCCAAGTACACTATAAAAACCGGCAAGTCTCGGCTCCTGGGGTGGTACTGGAGACAGGAGGTAGTGGAGACGGGTGGGGGGTACTGGTTCACCCCTTCATCTAGGGTCTGGCTTCACGTGTACAACTTGAAATCTGTCTGTCGTTCAGTCTGTATGCCATATTTTAATAAAACTACTTACGTAAAAGAAATTCAGAGGAGGGAGAGACAGGCTTGCCACGCTTAGCAAATAAAAGCATGGGATGCTCGATTAAACGCTGATTTCAGATACGCAAAGAATGAGGCTTTCAGGGTAAGCTCACAGAATGTGCGTTTTGCCTGGGAAGCCCCGGCGGTAACCAGCGTGGGCCCTCCCCGGACTCGTCTCCTGCGACTGGGGCGCCGAGGAGAGGGCCCCCGGCTGGCCGAGCCAGACCCCACGGCTGGACCGGCCATGGGGTGACAGCGCCAGCCCCGCCTGCCTCCCCCTCCCCGCGGCCCCCACGTGCAGCCAGTGCGGGTGCCCCCCGCCCCCCCCCGCCCTCGTGGTCGCCCAGGGCCTGCCATCCAGCTGCCTCGGGAGCCCCAGCAGCAGGCCTGGGACGGGCTTGCAGGGGTGCTCAGCTCCACGGCCTGCAGCAGGGCTCCGGAGGCCCAAGCCTGGGCCCCGTGGTGGGCGGGAGGGGCCGACCCCTGGGCACGGGGCTGGGCTGTGTGCCCGGAAACGAGGGAAAAGCCCCCTCCCCCTTGGGCCTCCTGCTGGCGCGCAGGGAGGGGGCGGGACCACCTCTGAGTTTTGCAGATGGAAAACATGCAGGACAGAGGAGAGGAGAGACTTGTGCAGGGGCAAGCAGAAGGGACCCCGAGGCCATAAGCCCCCGGCCCAGCCTCCGGCATGGAAGGCAACGGGCTCCAGTGCCCCAACCGTGCCCCAGCCTCAGCCCTGCGCCCCCTCCTCCCACCACCTCGCCAGACCAGGACCCCAGACGAGCTCAGGGAGAGGCAGAGGCACTGGGGGGAAATGGCTTTTCCAAACCCGCAGCACGCAGTGTTCCCAGCCCCGCTCTGGGTGGAACCCCGGCGCCCCTGCAGCCTGGCACCCCAGGAGCTCTGAGGAAGGAGGGCGGCGGGCGTGCGGGGCGCGCCCTCCGGCACCCCTCGCCGTCCCCACCCGTGGGGAACCGGGCGGGCCCGGCCTAGGCTGCTACCCTAAAAGGCCACCAGGCACCCGGCCAAGGGCGGGCGCGGCCTTTTCCATTTCTCGGAGAGCTCAGGAAGCAGCGGCGGGGGCCTGTCCCGCCTCGGAAAAGCTGCCCAGCACCCAGCCCCGGGGCGCCGGCCCCTCCTGCCACCCACTCCCCGCGCCGGGCGCTGGGCCCCGCGCCAGGAGCCCAGGCAGGAAGGGCGCAGGCGGCGGGCTCGGAAGCCACGGTCCCCGCTCAGGGGCTGGTCTCCCGCGAACGTACTCCCGCGCTGCCCCGCGAGGCGGGAAAACCCGGCGGAGCCACCAGGCGCCGCCTGCAGCCCCGGCAGCAGCGAGGCAGAACCCCACACGCGGTGCCGAACGGGGCGGGCGCCTCGCACAGGCGTCCCCATCTGCGCACGTCACCGTGCCACCTCCGGGTGTGCGAAGCACACACGCCGAGCACGACCACCTTCCCTCCGCCCCTTTCCGAAATCCCGATTAATGCCACAGAGCCCGGCTCGAGAGCACCGGGAGCACACCGGGCCCAACGCCCCGCCTTTGTCCCCGTAATTCCCGGGGCGACACCCCTCGCGCTCCGTCTAGCACAGATGGCAGCACATCCCACGAGGGCGCAGCTTCTGGGCAGCTCAGACTGTCCTGACATGCTGCCCCATCGCCCTAAAACCCGCCCTGGGGACCCTGCACTGGGCCCCCCGACCGGCGGCCCTGCAGCCTCAAGGAGGGGCTTCCCTTCTCCGCAAGCCCCTTTCGGCCGTTCGGGGCTGGGTGCCCCAAAGGCCCTCCCGGGGCCCTGCTCTGAACTGGACGTGTCTGGGGATCGTCCACTTGCTGCCGGGGCGGGTGGCACCGTCCAGGAGCCTCGCCCGCGACACGGGCTCTGCGCCCTCCCCTCACCTGGTGCCGCGCCGCCCAGTGTCACCCCGCACCCGAGGCCGAGGCGCCGCTCTCCAGAGAAGGGAGCCGTGCGGCTCGCCGGGCAGGACTCGCTCCTGAGCATTCCGGAACCCGCGCCCGCTCCTCTGCGTGCTCGCCTCCCAGGGCCCTGCCGTGGCCCGGCACGCGGGGGGCCCGCGCTCGGCCGGCACCGCCAGCAGCAGCTGCTTCAGGCCGTGCTCCCCCGTCTCCGGCAGCTCCTTCCCACCGATGCTTGATTCCAGGTGAAAAGTTACTCTCCGCGACCAAGACGACAGAAGCTGAACAGGTTGACGTGGCGCCGTCCTCTCTCAGGCACCGCGACCGTCTCCCCGCCGGCCGGAAACAGCCCTCCGGGCTTCACGCGTGGCGGCGTCCCCAGCCCGCGGCGCTGGCCTCTGCCCTGGTCCTGTGCCCTTCTTCCTCTCCAGCGCATCTTCCGAAACCTGTGGCTCTGGCCGCCTCCCGCTTTCTTCCTCACTGGGCCTGTCTGCATCCATCCAGGGTTTTCCTCCAGCGCAGGGCTTCCCACCCACCCACCCACCCAAGCCCTGACTTCTCGGAATCTCCTGGAAAACTCCCCTCCAGGCCTTTCGAAGAGTAGCAATCACCGCGGAACACCCCCGCGGCCAGGCCCTGGGCCATGACGGTGTGGCAGCCGCTGCCCTTGAGAGCCCGCAGCCCAGGGGGCGGCCGAGGGGCCGCCGGGGCCAGCGAGCTCCCTCCGGGGGGGGGCATCGCTCATCAGGGTCGGCAGCCCGCAGGGGTCGCGGGGGACGGCTGCGGGCTCTGTCCTGAGGATGAGGCCAGCAGCACCCGGCCAGAGGAGCCAGAGTGAGCCTGTCCAGGGGCAGCGAAGGCCGCAGGAGACGGGGAAGCTGGAGCGGTCAGGACCTGTTCCCCGGATCCCTGGGCGCCCCCAGGCTTTGGACCACCATCGGGGAGAATAGGAGGGCTGGAGCTCCCACAGGTGACGCCGTGTCAAGCTGCATCCTTGCTCGTGCGGGCGGAGCACGATGCAGAGCAGTGCAGGCGACGCTCAGGGGCGAAAGCGCCCTCCAGCAGCTCTAGAAGGGGAGGGAAGGAGACAGGTCTGGACGGGGGGTGGGGACAGCACCATCCGGCCCCCAAGGCCCTTCGGAGACGTGGCCTTGGCTGAGGTCACTGCTTCGGCAGAGACCGTTCCAGGAGGGCTGGGGAGCAGGGGGAGCTGGACGAGGCTTCCGGGGGGCTGTGTGGGCCGCGCGCCCCGGGAGACTGAGCAGGACAGAAGAGGACATGGGATGGAACCCCGAGGCGTGCCGAGACTTGGGGCGCTGTGGGGGAAGAGGAACCCATGAGGACTGAGGAGCCAGGGAGAGGCCGAAGGATCAGAGCGAAAGAGCTGCCTGTCAGAACAGCCCCTTGGGGGTCCCGGAGGCCTACGGAGCAGCTCTGGTAGAGCGGGTGGTGGCAGGAGAGGGGACCCCGGCCTCTTGGGTCAGCCCCCATAAAAGGGGCCAGAGCGCCTCGGGCCACCACGCCATTCCTGCAGCCTGCTGTGGCCGCTTTCCTTTGACCGCCTCCTCCCGGCTCCAGCCTCACCTCCTGCTCCTCCAGATCTGGTGCCCTTCGGAAACCTCGAGGCTGTCTGGGTCTTGGCTGCCTCCTTCTAGAATGTTCTGGCCGTGTCCACCCCCAGGGCCTGCATGCCTGTGCATCAAGTGAGGACGCCCTCCTCCAGTCCTAGCTCTGAAGAGCTGACGGGCGTCCACGGATGGGCAGGAAGCAGCCCGGGGGCTGCAGCGGGAGCTCGAGGGTTGCTGTTACTACAAGACGGGAGAGCCACGAGCGCCTTTATCTGCTGAGTGAGACGACAAAATGCAGCAGGTGCAGGGGTAGGAGGGCACCTGCAGAAGGCAGGTTCCCGGAGCGGCAGCAGTGCTGGGTCGCCAGCGGCCAAAGGCCGTGAGGACTGAGGTGCACCACGGTTTGTGCGGAGTGGACACAGTGGGGCAGCCGAGGACGGCGGTGTGTCTGCTCAGAGCGCAGGGGTCTCGGCTGCGTGGCCCACCGACGAAGTCTGGGAAGCTGACCGGCGAGAGAGAATGGTTTCTGGGCAGCTCTGGGGCCCGGGGGGAGACGATCCACTGGCCGTGCAGTTGATCCAAGGAAGGGAGGTTGTAATGGAGCAGGGGGTCCTGGAAGTGAAGCTGGGAGGGGCTGGGACAGCCCCAGCCCAGCAGCAGGGACCATGGAGGGGATGACAGCTCAGGTCTGCTCGCCCCACCCGCTGCTCCTAAATCCCTGCTAAGGAGCTCAAGACTGACGAGGGAGGCTGCCTTCTCCCGCTCTCTGCACCTGCCCTCCACCAGCCCCTTCCTCCTTGGGGGCCGGGACCTGGCTGGCTGGGAACTCCACAACTGACCGGGAGGTGGACAGCCAGGTTCAAACGGCCAAAGGGCCCTGGGCAGCAGCGCCCAGGCCAGGCCCCTGCCCGGGTGGTCCCTGCCCTCGGCCCGCCCGTCTTCCCTCAGGCGCATCCAGCTGGCTGAGCCTTCGGGGTCCTTGGCTTCTATGTGGAGGGAGGCAGAAAGAGGGGTTTTCCCCGAAATGAGGAGGATATCCACCTCCAGGGGACCCCGTCCTGAAAACAACAATGTATTCCCATCACAGAAACGAAGAGAAGAGCCAAACGTTGGCATTTACTTAGTCACAGATCTACTTCTCCGTAGGCAGCCCCCCTGCCACGCTGTCCGAGGTGCTGGGGACGCAGTGATGAGCCAAAGGCCCTCCTTGGGAGCACAACGAGGGGCGAGGGGGCAGACAACACATACACATGTATTTCAGGTACTGATAAGCCATGGAGGAACAACAGAAAGCAGGAAGGTTCTGGGAGCTAACTCAGAAGAATGGCCAGTAGGGCTTGCCCAAGCCCAGGGGCCGCCTGCTAGCTGTGATGGAAAGGAGAGCTCTGGGGGTTTGGAGCAGGGAAGGGACTTGCTTCCCTTTTGAAAAGGATCATTCTTTTATCGTTGAATGCTTTAGGTGTGATGTGGTTATGTTAAAAAAAAAAAAAAAAAAAAAAAAACAAGAGCCTTATCCTTTAGAGATGCCTACTGAAACGTTCCCAGATAAAATGAAAGGGTATCTGGGACTTGTTTTAAAATACTCTTTGGAGGGCAGGGGGAGTGTGGGGGTGGGTGAGGGTAAAAATGCTTAACGATGGCCATGAGCTAGAGCTGCTGACATGCAATATGGGTACACGGAGTCTACTATGCTATTCTCTCTACTCTTGTATGTTTTAAATTTTCTAAAATAAAAATTTAAAAGACTATTAGGGGGAAGCAGATGTGACTCAAACAGTTGGGCGCCCGCCTACCAAGTGGGAGGTCCCAGGTATAATTCCTGGTGCCTCCTAAAGAAGATGAGCAAGACAGTGAGCTGACACAACGAGTTGATGCAACGAGCTAACGCAATGAAGAAATACAATGAGAGATACAAGAAGTGGGGAGCTGAGGTGGCTCAAGCGATTGGCACCTCCCTCCCACATGGGAGGTCCCAGGTTTGGTTCCCGGTTCCTCCTAAAAAGAAAACGAATAGACACAGAGAGCAAATAGCGAGTGCAAGCAACTGGGGCACGGAATAAATCAATAAAATGAAATAAATCTTTAAAACAAACACCATTAAATAGGAGTGATTCTGGCTAAATGGTGAGAACAGGCTGTGGGGGTAAAAGCAGAAGCTGGGGGGCTAAGAGGGTACGTGGAAAATGGAAAAGAGGCCGAAGAAAAGTCACTTATATTAATCTCAATACCCAAAGACTGCTTTTTCCCCCAAAGTTGAGATCACACTTTACATAGGCTGCTTCCACTTTTACACTACCATACACTGTCATAAACCCTTGTCAATAAGTCTTCCCTCACTACCTATTTCTCCCAGATCAAAAATGTTTGGCACGTTTTTAAGTCATTTACTCAAGTTTGCCAAGTGGAGGGGCATGCCCGGGGCCGGCCCCCCGGCAGCACTGGGCACCGCCGCTCTCTCTGCGGGGTGCCACGCTGCAGGGTGAGAAGCTTCGCGTCCTCGCCCTTCACGCGTCCCTGCTCCTGCCAAGGCAGCCCGACCTCGGAGGCGGCGTGCGCGCCCGGGGGTGGCTGCAGGAGGAGGGGGCCCTGGACCAGGCGGTTCCCTGGAGCCCTGCCAGGTGTGCCTGTTCCTTGCGCTCTCCCCGGGTGAGCGCACGCCCTCCTTCAACCTGCAGTGCACCCCAGCACCACGGAGCCTAGCTGTGCCCGGGGGCGGGGGCGCTGGCAGCTGCCCGGGGAGCCTGCTTCCTGTGCTCAGCGGAGCAGACCAGGCGCGAGGCAGGGCGGAGCACAGCAAACCGCCTTCCTAGCGGGCAGCCTGGGCACCGTGCCCAGGGCACCGCCGGCTGCGGGAGGAGAGGCGGCCAGCGGCATCTCCACCGTGACCAGCCCCAAACACACCTTAGGACCCAGTAGAGAACCACCGACTGCCCAAAGCGCCACCGAGTTAGGAGAGCGGAACAGGTGGCGGCGGCCGGGCAGCCTTTTGGATTTTGTACCGTGTGAATGCTTTATCCAGGAAGAAGAGGAAATAGCCTTTCTAAGTCAACAAAGAACGCCCACCCACTATAGGAACTCTTTCCTGGCACAGGCTCTTGCCCGCTGGCCTGCATGCTCAGGGGCGAGGAGGGGGGCTGACCGCTTTGCTCACGCCTCCAGTTACCGGCACCTCAGACCCCTCACACACACACCGGTTCCGGAAACCACTGCCGCATGTGGGGAGCGGATGTGTGAGATCCTGCTTGAGGTTTTCATGAAGGGAGCTTCGAATTGGTTGGGAAAGGGTGGATTAAAGCAGAGAAAGGGCTGTGAGGCCACAGAACTGTGCCCTTGGAAGTGGTTAAAATGGGAAGAGTTAGGTTACTTAGAAGTTACCACAATAAAAATTTTAAGAGAAATTGGTGTTGGGTTCACTGGCTCTTTGGGGTGGAAAAATTAAATTAGATCCCTGTGTCATACCTACAAAAAATAGAGTCCAGATGGGTTCACAAGCTGGGTAGGAAAAAAGTGACATAAGTACTGAATGAATATAACACTGTTTTCATAGGCTGGGATGAGGAAGGGCTTCTTATTCGTGATAGAATGATTTGATTATGCAAAAACTCAAGTTCAAGTTTCTGTATCACCCAAGCAACTGTAAATCTAAACCTATTAAAAAATTTTAAAATTATTGGAAAAAAAAAAAATCCAGCTCACAAAGATCTCACACACAAAGGTTTAAAAAGGACAATTTATAGCTTTAGGAGAAAATACTATTTGCAACATATATAATAAGCAACATGTAAAACAAAATAGTTAATAAGAAAATAAATTAGCTGATAGGAAAATGGGCAAGGAATACCAACTGGTAATTTATAGAAAAAAAAAAAAAAAGGCCAATGAATGTAAGAAAAGACTCCTGGTTTCATTAGCAATCAGGGAAATTAAAGTCTGAACCACAGGTTAACTTTCACTTGCCAGACTGAAACTTTAAAATGAGCCTGATAACACAGTCTTAATGAGAATATGGGAAAACGGGCATTTCATTTCCTCATTTCCACTGGGTGGTGTGATTGGTTGATGCCGCTTTTTTTTTTTTTTTGGAGGCCAAACTTTAAATTTACTTACTTTTAGGACTGCAGTTTCACTTGGAATTTATCCTCTAAAATACTTGCACAGATGTTTGCAGCTCATAATCGTGGAAATTTACTAGATGAACAGCCATAATTAGGGGACTGGTTGGAGCAATGGACAAGGGGGCTGCGTGACACAGGGCCGGGGGGCCGGGCTCCGGCGCTGGGACCTGCGGCAGGCAATTGCCTGGCGAGGCCCTGACACCACGAGCAGGCATCCTGCAGGGAGAAGCGGGAAGAGGGAAAAACCCAGACAAGGGGGCCTGGGCACGGATGGCGCTTTCAAGGAGTTGCCAGGGTTCAGGAGGTAGGAGGAGTGGGCAGGGCGGGGCCCTGGAGTGGAGGAGCTGCTGGGAAGGGCGGGAGCCCAGTGCCAGCCTAGCACCCACCACTCGGAGCTCTTGCCCGGAGCCCCAATTCTCCGGGCAAAACTCCCCCCTTGCAGCACTGTGGGGAGGCCGGGCCCCCCTCTTTGAACTAGATTCCTAGGAGACAGATTGAGCTCAGCCCAGGTTGGCTGTACCTGACAATTACTCCTAAATTCAACCAGCAGGGACCCCGGCTGGGCTAAGGGCTGGGGTCCTCTTGAGGTGAGGCCTGGCTAGAGGGTGGGAAGGGCCCAGAGGGGAGAGGCACTGGGGCGGGGTCAGCTCCAAAGGCCTACAAAGGGGGAGGGGCATCTCATCTGCTCCCCCAAGTCTGTCTGTTCACCTCATCCATTCAAAGACGATTTACGAAGTGTTCCAGATGCAGGGGCAGGGGCAGGGGCCAGCAAGGTTCCTGCAGGGGGAGAGGCCCAGCCTGGGAACAAGCGGTGACCTCGAGCAGCAGGAGGCGAGAGGAGGGGAGAGGAAGGGGAGCTGGGGGGTGCTCCTGAGACAAAATCCAGATCCCATTTACCGGAGGGAACGGCCAGCCAAAGACTGGGAGGAGCCCCGAGATGGGAGGGTGGGAAGTTGACTGCAGAAGGCAATTGTTTTGATGATAAGAGCATGTTAAGAAGATTAGGCTTTTCTGTTAGTAAAGAACTCATTAGTGAGTTTTATTTTTAGTTCTTCCTTCTGGGTTTTAGAAACTGGAGGGAGGTTCACTGTGGCTGCTGGGGGAGGGGCGGGGGGATTCTGTATTCCTTCAAGCCTGAACTGGCCCAGCCCTGGACCCGTAGCCCACCACGCCCCCGGGCAGCCCCAGGGGAGCAGTGTCAGAGGGGGGAGGCACCCACCTGCCCCGGGGCGTCACGTCGGGGAAGAACTGCACGAGGGCCAGCAGGTTGTGGTGGTGATCCGACACCCAGCTCAGAGCCCGGCACAGCTGCGGGAGCTGCGGGAAGGGGAGGGCCGAGCTGGGGCTGATGCCGCCTAGCACCCCAGCCTCCCCACCCCACCCCCCACCCCCCCACCCTCGCAGCTCACCCACCCCCAGTCCCTGGGCAGGGGCTGGGGCTCAGGGCTCAGGGGCCCTCCTACCTTCCCCGGCCACTCCCGGATGTTCTCCAGCAGCAGGAGCAGGAGCTGCTGGAGGTCGGTCTTGGGCAGCAGGCGGAGCCCCTCGTCCAGGCCGGCCCGGCAGAGCAGCTCGACCAGGCCCAGGAGGCTGCCGTCGCTGTAGGCCTCGGGCCGGGCCAGGGCACACAGGCTCAGGAACTGGGGAGGAAAGGGGAAGTGGGGCGGCGGCAGAAGGGGGCCGAGGACCACCTCGCTGGGGCGGGTCAGGGCAGGGGGGGCTGGCGCTGTGCTCCCTGCAGCCACGCGAGCGGCCAGGCCTGGGTCCCCGTGTTCTGGGGATGGTGGGCCTGGGGCAGTTGGGGGGCCTGGGCCGGGCCGTGGGCAGCGAGGCTGGGGGGGCGGTGGGCCGCCCGACTCACCTTGCAGATGTAACTGAGGCTGGTGTCCAGGTCAGTGTCCTGAGGGGCATCCTGCTGCTCCCTGAGGCGCAGGCCGGCTTCACTTCCGAGCCCTCTGCAGGACAAAAGGCCCACCATATAGACAGCAAAGAGATGCTCGAAGAGCACCCTGGGGAGAGGCAGAGCAGACCCCACCCACGACCCACTTCAGCCTAGGATGCCACCGCTGCCTGTGCTAGTTATCCTCTGCTGGGTAACAAATTGCCCCAGGGCACGGCGGCCTGGAACCGCAGACATCTATTACCTCCCACAGTTTGGGGGGGCAAGAATCCAGGGGTGGTTCTGCTGGGTGTCTCTGGCTCCGGGGTCTCGCGGCCAGCACCGTGGTCCTCTAAGGCTTTTCTGGGGTGCAGCATCTGCTCTCCCGCTCACTCACGTGCTCAGGCCAAAGCCAGTGGCCCCGCAGGGAAGGGGAATGCCCAAGGCAGAAGCCCCCGCCTTCTGCGGACAGGTTTTACCTGTCAAAGCCCTGACGAGGCGTGGGAGGGGCTGCAGGAGGGCGTGCATACCAGGAGGCGGGGGCGCTGGGGGTGCCTCTTGGGGGTTGGCGCCCATAACCAGGGACTTTGAAACAAGAAATCACACTCCCAGCATCCCCCCGAGGGCCTGCCTCCTTCCTAGACTCTGTCCGCACAGTGACTGCCAGCCCTGACCTGCACACGGCTGTGCCCACGTCAAGGCAGCTTCTGAAGCTGGCAGGAAACGCAGCCATCAGCGCGAAACCAACACCCGACCGCCCCTCCTCCCCAGGTGCCACACGGAGCCAACGCCGTGCACCCATCATCAGCTCAGCACGGCCGCGTTCCCCCCAGCGAGTGCCAGCGCTTATGAAAAGAGCCCCTCTTTAAAGACCAAAGTGCCACCCGCGGTACAAGACGCTCAGACCGAGAGGCATTAGTAGGCGGCAGAGCCACGCCACCTTCCCGCGTTCTCCCCGGGCACGTTACTCTCTCTCTCGCTACCTGGACGCAGCAGTTTAAAGTGAGCGAAGCAAGGGCAGGACGGACCTCCCGTGTGTGGTCACATCACAGGGCTCTGGGTGCACGGAGACGCCAATGATGACAATCACACGGGCGACAATGGGCGCCTCGGGCACAGACGGCCCGGCCGCCACCGTGGGACGAGCGCGCCCTGCAGGCCCCAGCGGCAAGTCTGTGCTCTGGTTTATTTCGCGGCACTGGTGCTGCTTCTCAGAGGTGGAGGGATCTGTCTCCCGGACACCAGGGGAGTCGATGCCAAAACACCAAAGTGGGTGAGGAGGGGAGCCGGGGCCGGGCTCAGTCACTCTTCCACGTTTCGATGTGTATTAGGGCCAGAGAAGGCATGAGGCTGGGGACTGCCGGACTTGGGGGCACATCTGGGACAGCCTGGGCCAGCGTGTGTGGGGAGTCTGGCCGGTGAACGCCCACCAGCCAGGCAGGCAGGCAGGGGTGGGAATGCTTTCAGACTTCCCAGCAGGCGGGGACAGCCAGAGTCCTCTTGGTGAGTCTGTTGAAGACTCAGTCTGGTGCTCCGTGGTGGCCTGGAGTGTAGCAGGACGTGAGCTGGTGACGTGTCTGCCCTGAGCTGGGGAGCGGGCGGTGGATTGTGGCTCCTCCTTGGGGATGCCAAGCTGAAGGCCTGCAAGGGTGACGAGGGCGGACAGGCTCCCTGCGGGAGCACCGTGGGAACGGCAGGCGGGGGTCACGCCCTAACAGGCAGGGTAAGGGGCCCTCTGTCCCTGCCGCCCTGCACAGTCACGTGATGAGAGGTTGGCGCCTGTGGCTGCTGCGCTGAGGCTCAGCGTCAGCCGAGACCCCGGACTCCATGTCGCTCCAGCCCTGGGCTCCGCGCTCGCCTCCTGCCCCAGCAGGTGCAGGTGAGCTGACAGCAAGGTGGCACTGTCCATCCCGCCCCCACTCAATCCTCTCAGAAGGGGCGTGTCGCTGGCCTGGACCCCACTTCCTATATTTGTTTCCCCCGAGGGCTGAAAAAAATAATAAAGCCGCTATCTACGCATGGCTCCTACAGCCAGGGAGAAGATGGGAAGGTACTGCCCTTGCCAAGAGCCCGACAGCAGTGGTCACTGCAGAGGGCGTCCAGGGCCGGGGGACCCCTGCCACGCTGGCTCGGACCGCCAAACCAAACCAGAGCTGTCATGTCGGCTCCACGCAAAGTCAACGCAGGAGGGAGAAACCGTCGCTAAGCTAACACAAAGAGAGAGAAGCAACTCTTATATTGATGAAATTACACTGTTTGAGCCGCTCGCAGCATCCCCAGCCTGGGGGACGCCCTCTCAATGCATCGACTGCCATTTGTCCGTGTGTGTGGCCCCTCGCCAGGCTGCCCTCTCAGAGAGCCCGGTGGAGGGCAGCGTCGGGCACCAGGCAACAGCGCGGGCTGCGTGCCTCGACGGTCAGTGCGAGAACCTGACCAGGCCCTCAGTGGTCCAGCCACACCCACCTGAGGCCCTCCCTGCCCTGGCCAGGTGGGACTGGGCCCCTGGACAGACGCCTGCCGTGCAGCAGTTCACGAACGTCAGCCCCTCAGTGTCCCTCAGCGCCCAGACTCTGCTCCCCCCTCGTCCTCGGCCCTTCCGCCCCCAACACCCTCCCAGGGTCTCCCTTCCAGCCTGGTCACTGAGCTAAGTCACAGCTCAGCCGCAGAGGGACAGCTCTCAGAGCACGGGATGAGAGCAGGGGACGGGACCTAAGGAGAAGCTGACTTTAAAAACCAATGGTGAAGGGACTGTCTCACGGCCGGAACCACGCAAGCCAAGCCGCATTCCCAGCTCTGTGGATGCCCTGGACGCACTCGTTCCAGCAGGGGAGCCCCAGATGGGGACATCCCCGGAACCGCCCAGCACAGACCCAGCGGGATGGGCCGAGCTCTGAGTTTAGTCACAACAGAGGGTGAGGAGTGACGGGTGGGGTGGGGGAGGCAGCTGGCTCTGAAGCCTGTCCTGTGCCCTTGGTGGGGAGATGCCGGAACCTTCCTGAGCATCCTGGAGGGCTCGTCCTCCACCCCAAGGAACCCAGAACTCCCCCTGCACAGTGGCCAGCCAGCAAGCCACCTGGGTGTGGCCACGCTTCAGCCACGCCCACGGGCACCCAGCACCTGCCTTTCTGCTCCTCAAGGAGGCTGTCATCAGGCAGGAGACCTCCTCCCCGCCCAGCCCCCAGACTCCCCGCTCACGTGCCCCACAGAGCCGCAGGTGGGGACCACCTGGTGGCCACCGGCCTCTGGGGTGGTTCTCAACTCTCTCTGGAGAAATGGGGCCAAGAGGCACCCAAGGTGCAACCCCAGGAGAGGGCACGGCTGGGAAGGTGACCGTTTGGCCTGGAGGCACCCTGGACTCTGCCCGGGGACGGCCAGCTCTTCCCTCCTCCCACACAGGGTAAGCTGAGGTTTGTGCTCCAAAGTATTTAAGACGACACGTTTAAGAGCTGCCCAGAGCCCACCTGCCTGGCTGCTGCCCCCAGAAACAGGAAGTGTGTCCTGCAGGCCAAAGGGCAGAAAGCCAGCGCATCCTGGGAGGACCCAGAGTGCGGGGAAGGGCTGGGGGCTTTACAGAGAGGAGAACCGGGTGATCACGAGTGTCCAGTGCCGTCCCCACTCTCCAAGCCGACAAGCGATGCCCATCACAGCAGCCAGAAGGTGCTTTTGCGCCCAAGGACAGACACTGCGCCGTCTCACTGCTAGGGAGCAGCTACAACGTGCAGATTCAGAGGGAAAGCAGGGCGTGCCGGGCTGGGGCTGCTGCGTGATGGGGCAGGGTCTCCCTGGTGACGGAGCTGGAGGCCCAGTGCCGCGGATGCGCTCACCGCTCTGAACCGAGCCAGCGTTCAAGTCCTTAGAGCGGTAACCTGCTGCTCCGACTTAAAAAAGGAAAACAAAACTAAAAAATGCTGTCAAAAGTTTTTTTAAAAATGTGGCTCTTCCGAACCCCGCAGGCCTCGCCAGGCCCACCCCCTGCATTTGTTTTTCTGAGTGATTCTTCTACCCCCCCCCGAGATCTCAGCTGTGTGGGACTCGCGGGGAGAGGGGCACCCAGAGTCCAATGCGGTTTAGTCGGTTCGGCAGGCAATCGCCAAGCCCAGTGGGGGAGCAGGTCCTCAGGAAGCCTGGCCTTCCCCGGCCCCTCCGGGGGTTTCTGGCAGGACGGGGGCTCCCCACAGCCACCACCCGGGGTTCCAGCCATCCTGCTGCACCTCAAACCCACTGCTCAGGAAATTCTCAAGAAGATTCTGGATGCGCTGTAACCTGCAGGACGAGGTGTTGACCTCAGTCAATTCCCCAGCCTGGCTGCAGCCACAGCTGCCCGGCACACCTTGCTCAGATCCTGGAGGGCAGGGGCCAAGCTGACCAGCATCCTCCTCTCCCCACCAAAACCCAGCCTGTGACAAGGCGGGGCCTGGAAACAGACGTGGGAACCGTGGACACCATCTGTAGGACTGTGCCTCGCCGTCAGTAAGTTTATCTTACTTGGAGATAGACCGGGAAGACCGGGACGTACCAGGGGAAACACCAGGCTGACAAGTCTGGGTTTCATGGCGAGGAGGGGCAAGGAGGACTGACCAAGGCCATGGCAGATTCGGATGCTAGCCAGTGCAGCGAGACCCCCACCCTGGTCCCCGGGCCTCCCCAGGGCGGAGCTGCGATCCGTCACCCTCGGGTGTGACGCTCATTTTCACAGGCTTGTCCGGGAACTTCCCTTGGCCGAGCCCCAGGTGGGCCGGACCCGAGCTCCGTCGCCGTCCAGCTAATGAGAGCCGGGCAGGTGGGGGGCGTACTCACCTGGCCCCTTGCTGAGAGGGCCCCATGGGGTAGAGGGCAGGGCTCTGGGCTCCCAAGCCGTGAAAAGCCTCGATGATCTCTTGCAACGTGGGGCACCACAAGGGCGTGCCCTCCTTATCTGTGGGACCGAAGGAAGGTCGAGTGTTAGACCTGGGCAGTGAGGACCCCCCACCACCACCACGTGGGGGACCCCGTGGCCTGGGAACCAGCGCTGGGACTCCCTGGTCCTGCAGGTGTCTGCTGTGCAGAGCCCGGAAGTTGTTTCATCCAGGCTCCGAGGGATAGACACACCAAGGAGCGAGGTGGGGGGATGCACCACTTTGCCCAGGTCGGGTGGCCACCTGTGCCACGTGGCCACGTGAGACGAGAAGCCCTGAGACAGATGCCCCCAAACCGCAAGACTCAGGCTGTCTGTGCCACAGGGCTGGGGCCGGAACTGCCTCCACCTCTGGCTCGCAGTCGCACGCCTCGCCTCACATGAGAAACATCTGACCACTCAGTCAAGGGGATTCGGGCCTTTGCTTCTATCCAGCTATTTAAAGACGTGGGCAGAACCAAGATGAAAGGGAAAAACAAAATGTGTACAACCAAAAGGACCACGTATCCAGGAATAAACTTAACTTAGGATTTAAAGGACATCTACACCGAAAACAACCAAACGGTACTGAAAGACATCAAAGACCCAAACAAACAAAAGACATTCCGTGTTCAAGGACTGGAAGACTAAATATTGCTAAGACGTCAATTCTACCCAAAGCCATGAACACAATCCCCATCAAAGTCCCAACACCCTCTTTGTAGAAACAGAGAAGCCAATCATCAAGTTCATATGGAAGGGCAAGGAGCACCAAAAAGCAAAACCATCTTGAAAAAGAAAAGCAAAGTCGGAGGACTCACAATTCCTGATTTTAAAACTGATCACACACACCGATGTTCACAGCTGCATTATTCACAATTGACAAAAGATGAAAACCACCCAAGTGCCCATCACAAATGAAAGGATAAACAAAACATGGAGTATTCATACGATGGAATATAATACAGCTATAAAAAGGAAAGAGGTCCTGATGCGTGCAACATGGATGAACTTTGAAGACATCGTATTAAGTGAAATAAACCAGACACAAAAGGATAAATGTATGATCTCACTGATAAGAAATAACTGGAATAGGCAAATTCACAGAATGAGAAACTAGAACACAGGCTGCCAGGGGCCAGGGTGGGGTGCGGAATGGTAGTTTCTGTTTGGGGTGATGGAAGAGTTTTGGTAATGGGCAGTGATGATGGTGACACAATGACAGCGCTGCGAATGTGGCTAGCACACTGAACTATGTCTTTCAAAGTGGTTAAAATGGGAAATTTTAGCTTGTATATACGTTACCAAGAAAAAAAAAAACAACCAAAACAAACCATAGGACTGTACGACACAGAGTGAACTTTAACGAAAGCTACGGACTGTAGTTAACAGTGTAATTATAACAATGTCGTTTCATCCATTGTCACAAGGCATCACACTAATGGAGGTACTGCTGGTAGGGAAAACTGTGTGTGCCAGCGAGGGAGCGAGCGGTGCATGGGAGCTCTGCACTTCCTGCAGGGCATCGCTGCTATATCTTCTCTAAAAAGTCCATAAATCCACGACCACATCTATCCACAAATCAACGCGGCCACAGGCAGGTTCTCCCACGCCGCAGGCCCTTCTGCAGCATGACCTTGCCATGCCTTTGCAGGCCCCAGCAAGCTGGGGGCTGGGGGCTCCAGCCCTCGTCCTTCTGGACACCATCTCGTGCGCTGCCTGACTTGCTGTCCTGGGCTTCTCCCGTCAGATGTCCCAGAGGGCAGGCCCAGCTGCCTCTCCACCTCCAGCACCCGGGGGCGTGACTGGCCTGCAGAGGAAGCCGGATGAGTGAATGGACCAGTGAACGAGGGAGTGTCGAGAACCCAAGTAAACCTGACCAAGAAGTACACAACCAAGAGGGCAACTGAGAGCAAGTCACCAGTGAGCGAGTGGCGCAAGACTGAGCACGGGAAGCTTTGGCGGTGCACCTGGAGGGCGAGGCTTCCGTTCTCAGGAGTCACCCCAGCCCATGCCCTCGTGTGCCAGGAAACAGAAACATGGCCCAGGTGGAGGGAGACGGGCCAGGCAGGTCAATAAACACAACCGAGTGTGTCGGTGCAAGCACCGGAGAGGCACAGAGCCGCCTGCAGGAGCAGGGCAAGGTGAGGTACACGTCACAGGTAGTCACAGGTAATCACAGGTAACAGGACGGCAAGAGCACACCTGGGAGAAGGATGGGTGACAAAGGCAGAGGGTCATGGGACAGCCTGGCGTGGCCAGAGCTGAGGCCGGATCAGGGCATGGGGAGGGGAAGGCTGGAGCGCGGCGGGGACTTGTAGCGGCGACCTCGTGAACTTGCAGCGCCGGAAGACTGGGGAGTGGTGGGCGGGGGTCCCTGAAGCCCGTTGAGGGACTCTCTGCAGCCGGCGTCTACTGTCTCTCTCTGGAACCGAATCTGGGCTGGAGCTCACCGCTAGTAACTGGACTCCGGGAGGGGACAAACCTTCGGGGCTGTCTCCTCCCTGGCCTCGGGCAGCCTGGCGAGCAGGCGCGCGGCCGGA
Source organism: Tolypeutes matacus (assembly GCA_026826555.1). Classification (NCBI taxonomy): domain Eukaryota; kingdom Metazoa; phylum Chordata; class Mammalia; order Cingulata; family Chlamyphoridae; genus Tolypeutes; species Tolypeutes matacus. Next base: position 175,803 of record JAKSZT010032066.1, on the reverse strand, counting down.
TACCCTTGCCCGCTTCGCAAACGAGCTCCAAGAAGCGGGGCTGCGGGGCACACCGCCATCTGATCACGACCCAGGGCCGCGCTCCAGGGCCCGGGGGGCTGCGCGTGCCGGCCACAGGGGCGCCCTGCCAGCGGCCTCCGCCCCAGCCCCCCGCGCGCCCTCGGCCCCGCAGGCGCACCCGCTGCTTTGGGGCCCTCGGCCCCCGGCCTGCCGCCGGGCATTTTCCCTTCTCGCCCTTTCCTGCCCTCCGCGCAGCGTATCCCGGGGGAGAGGGCAGGAGCAGCTTCGGGGAGCGGCCCGGGGAGCCCGGGATAAATCAGCCCCCACCCCGGCGGCCGTTGCTTAACGACGAAGGGAAAACGCCACCGAGAGCTCATAATTAACGCTGCCTCTAAGTAGGCCACGCGCTCGGCTCTTCCGGAGCTGTTCGTCCCAAAGGAGGGTTTTCCGGAGAGCTGACACAGAAGAAAACGGGGACCCGAGGCGGGGGCGCTGGGGGCCCGGCTGCCGGGCTCCGTCTCCCCAGCGCAGATGCCCCACCTGCAGAACACGGCTGTCTTAGGTGGCTGGGGAGGTCTGGGGGGGTGTCATTTAATCGCCAGCACCACAGCCCTGAGCACGTGGGCAGTGTGTGGGCAGCAGCCCATCCCACGCCGCCAGCGCCCCCGTCCAGCAGCTGGGTCCGGAGGCCTCCCTCAGGGTGCTCTCCTGGGTGGGACCGACCATACTTCAGGGGGAAGGCAGGGGGGCAGCGTGAAGCCTCAAATAAGGTGACTCTTGACCGCCCCTGGCACCGTGTGCGTGGAACGGGAAATCCCCCATAGAGGCGCCCGCCTGGCCCCAGCCCCAAAGCCTCTGTCCCTACCACACCCCCCGGCTCCTGCCTGCTGGGCTGCATGGAATAGGATGAGAGGGCAGGGGCAGGGTCCCAGGTGCAGGCCTCTGCTCTGCCCCCACCCCCTGGCTTAGCAGCCCACGGGCCTTCCGGGGCTACTGCCTTGGGGAGACGTTCTCTGAGACCCCACAGTGCCACGGGGGCAGGGACGGTCACCTCGCCAGCCCTAACGTGGGGTGGTGGCCTGGCTCCTAAGGGAAACAGGCTGAGTGTGGGGCCCATGGGACCCAGGGAGGCCTAAAACCTCACCCCCCACCCACCCATTCTAAGTGCTTCATGCCTTCTGCACCTGTGAATTTAAACTCAAACTTGTTTCAATATTGCCAGCCTGAGTCATTTAAAACTTCCAGCTCATCACACGCACTGCTGGAAATGGTGGGGAGTCAGCAGCTGAGCAGGCAGGCAGGGCCTGCTCTCCTCAGCAGACCCGTGCTGGGGAGAGAGCTCACAGGGGCAGAGTAAGAATTCCCCATGGTGCGGCCGAGAGGGGGCCTGCAGGGGGCCCGGGCAGGGGGCAAGGCCCGAGCGCATCGCCTTGCCTGGGGTCTGGCGGAGCCTGCTCTGCAGATGGGGGCTGGGAGGGGACCAGGGGAAGTGGCTGGTGTTGCTGAGGAGTGACGGGGTGGACAGTGCCTTAAAACCGGGCACGTGTCGTCGTCCCTGCTACAGCGTAGGCCCCTCTCTCGACCCTGCCCCTGCCTGAGAGGCCCGCGTGGGAGCTGACTGCCGGGCTGCCCGCAGCCTCTCTCCAGACCTGCCCGTCCACACCCCTCCGGGACCTTCCTCTGGTTCCTGCAGCCCTGCAGCAGCTCCGCCGGCTCTCCTGCCCGCCCCGAGCCCGCTGCCCTCCCTCTGGCGCCCAGCAGCCGCCCAGCCCTGCTGCAGCCTGCAGCCCCCACCTCACACACATGGCCTCTGTGGGTCCCCGGCCCATTTATTCACGCGTGTGTCTGTGCCAGAGTCTGGGGACGCCGTCCCCAGGCCACCTTTCCTCTCTGCTGCCCTCCGTAACTCACACCACTGCCTGGCGTCACCCAACACCTCCGAGCTCTCGAGGTCCCCGCTGTGCACAGCAGAGCTGAGTGGGGCCAAACGGCGGAGCCACTTGGATCCACTAGTAGTTCAGCTGCCATTGACAGAAAGACCAAAACAAACAAACAAAACCACTCAAAGTAAAACCACAACGCCCTCCCTCCCCACCCAAAAAAACGAATTAAGCTACAACTTATTTCTCTCTAGTGAAAAAGAAGTCCCGAGGTAGATGGTCCATAGCTGGGGTGGGGACCTGGCTTGTCTACAGGTTGCTCAGTGTCCATCCCTCTGCTCTGCCATTCTCTAGGTTATCTCATGGTCCAGAATGGCTGCTAGAGGCCCAGCTATTACATCTGAATTCCAGGCAATCACTTCATCACTTTGCTGCCTAAGTATGCATTCTCGGTTGTTTTTTTTTTTTTAGGAGTTACTGGGGGTTGAACCTGGGACCTCAAACATGCAAAGCAGGTGCTCAGCCACCGAGCTACACCCACTCTGTTGTTGGAGTGTTTTCTTCAAGCGTCCCCTCCGTGCAAGTAAGAAAGGTAGTAGCAAACCACCCTCTCAAGTTTAAATGTAGGGCGCACCATGTTCTCGTTTGGTATTTCTGAACTTTGACACTGTTGGAATATTCCTGGTCTCTGAAATAAAATGAAATAGGAGAAAAGCTGCATCTGGCCCCCCTGGCCAGCGTGGGCTGAACTGAGGGCCAGCGGGCCCTGGCGGTCTAAGGGGCACTCTGAGGCGCTGGCTCTATTCTGGAGCAGGGACCCACTGAGGATCACTGGGGGGGGGGGGGCTTCAAAAGCTCCTGCCGGCTGGGTCCCATCTGCAACGCTGGTGGTATAGTCAGTCTCGGGAGTGGCCTGGGCTTTGGGATGAAAAAATACTCCCCAAATGATTCAATTACGCAGACAAGTTTGGGAACCACAGATCTAACGAAAGCCATGGACCTACACTCCAGAAAAATGCATCGAGAATGTAACGTGGCCAATGCTGACGGGGGCTGTGGGGACTGGAATTGGGGTGCCCCCGGCCCCACACATGCACAGCTCGCTGCCTTGCAGCTGGGGCCCAGCCGGCTGCCCACTGCAATCCGCTGGGGAGGGCTGAAAGACCCGCGCCAGGCTTTTTGAAGCTCCCCAGTGACAACCGCCAACAGCGGCGCTAGAGGCTCCGAGCTCCCCGAGCTCCAGTCAGTGACATTTATGCTCCCCTCATTTTCAAAGGTGGATTGAGCCCCTGCTCCGGGGGAGGGAGCAGATGGTTACTACTTGGCCACCCTCCCCCCCACGGAGAGGTTCACACCAGCCAACGTGCTCCGCTGGCGGTTCCGGCCGGCTGCACGTCGGACACGCCGGGAGCTTAGGGATAATCCTGGCGCCGCGCCTCCCAGAGCTGCACAGGTGCTAGCTCACCTGAGCCTTCTCCTGGCAGATGCAGCAGTGCCCAGGATCCCCACTGGACAGACGGGACGCAGGGGCCCAGGGGGCGTGCCTGTCCTCCAGGGGCCTGCTGACCTGTGTGCCGACCTCGGAGGACCAGACGGCACGGCAGCTCCGCAGCAGAACTACCAGACAGGCGGGACGGGGCCTCCAGGCACAGGCGCCCACGGACCTCCACCACTGGCGGCAGATCCGCCCCTGGAAGCGCACTGGCCGCTACCTGGCGTAGCCAGCACCCACCGTGCCCGGCCTGCAGCTGCCAGGAACCCCACAGCGCTGAAGACGCAGACGCCAAGGCACAGTCCTGCCCTCGGAGCTCCCAGCTCGTGGAGGGAGGAAAAGAATCAGAGGTGCAAGATTACCACAAGCTGTGGGTGGGAAAGGGGCCACAAGGACGGCAGGACGCGGGGCCTGGGGGCTTTCCTGGGGAGGCAGTGCCGAGCGAGGGGAGGCCCAGGGGAAGAGACCCGAGAAGAGGCAAGAGTGCCCCAGAGCCCCCCAGAAAGAGGCCAGACAGCGAGAGGGACAACGAGGCAGAACGAGCCGCTGGCCGGGCGTCGTCAAATACGGGCGAGGTCACGCCGGACGTGCTGAGACCCAGCCGCCTGCTGATCTGTGGAAAGGAGAAATAATAAAATGTCTACTTGTTGGATGATGATGCACGTGAAGCTCCGCGCTCCCTGGGAAGGCCCTTGGGAAGTCTCAGCTATCATTTTCAGTTAAATTACTTTTATCATCGTAAGGACCCGACAATGTTTTAAAAACAAGGCTGAAGTGCCAAGCCCAATGAGTGAGCTGAGGACAACCCCTGATAAGTCGTGACAACACAAAGTGTCAACTAGACACACAAATTAAAGGATTTCTGACTGCTTAAAATCCACCTGAGAAGGCAGCGGATGTGGGTCGAGCAGTTGAGCGCCTGCTTCCCACAAACGAGGTCCCAGGTTTGATCCCCGGTGCCTCCTGAAAACGAACACAAAACAAGCAAGCAAAACAAACGAAAAAACCAACTCGGGGGAGCCAGTGTGGCTCAGTGGTTGAGCGCCGGCTTCCCACATATGAGGTCTGGGGTTCAGTCATCGACTCCGGTACCTCAAAACAAACAAACAAATCCACCTGAGGGAAAAAGCAGAAACCAACCATGCAAGAAGAGGCTGAGAGCGCAGTGGCTGGAGCAGAGCTCCAGGAGAGGGAGCGGCGAGCCTGGCTCAGGAGGCGTGCTGCCACTTCCCAAGACTGTGGTTTTCCCAGTGTCACCGGGCACAGGAACCTCGGGCCCTTCAGGCGGTCCAGGGGCCTGCAGAGGCCACCTGCTGAGCTGCACGGCCTCAGGGCTTCCCTGGGGGAGGGGCTGCTGGCACCCACCCCTCAGGCAGCCGCACTCCCAGGACATCCAGTCAAGAGCTGACAACTCTACCCAAACAAGGCTTGTGCTGGAGCACTCCTACCGTTAAAAAATGGAGGGTAGGCCTCAAAGAGATATGTTAACAAGTTACATAAACGGACCATGACAATGCACCGTCTACACTGCATAGCCTACATGTGTATTTCTCCTGTAAATTGTAGGCTTTTTTATTCAGTTAAGAGGTAGACAGAGGAACACGGAGGCTGTTCCATTTACTTCCCCAAATTCACATTCCACTTCATCCATCCATCCCACACCGCTAGAAATCTTAAAAGAAATAACCAAGGTTGCCAGAAGGCTTTTTTTTCATACTTCTTCTTAGCAATAATAGTCGAATTGCTTACAAAGAAGTTGCTACTAACTTAACTTTTCAGTGTCCAAAGGACCTCGTCCCTCTACGAAGTTTCCACACGTCAACTGAACCTGCCACAACTGACGGAGGCAGAACACAATGACTACATCTACAAGAGACACGAATGAAGCCTCAGTTAGACTTTTGGTTGTTGAATCCCTGTGCACTTTAGGGCAGAAGCTGATGAAACCAACAGAGCCGAGCCCATTACGTCAATCGTATAACCTATGTTAAAAGAACTTAAAAATAATAATAATAAAAGGATGAGATACAGTGACCTAAGTTTCTTCCCTAAGAAATTGGGGAAAAAGAGCAAATCCAACCCAAGGTAAACAGAAGAAGAGAAATAAAGTGCAGAAATCAATGAATAGAGAAGAGAAAAATCATAGGGAAAATCAGCAATATTAAAAGCTGGTTCTCTGAGATCAATAAAAACGACAAACCTCTAACTTGACTGATCACAAATTATCAACATCAAAAGGAGAAAGGGATCACCAGCACAGACCCAACAGATATTCAAAGGGCAAGAGAATGCTATGAACAGCTTTATGCCAAAAAATTTGAAAGCTTCAATGAAATGGACACAGACTAAACCAAGCGCATCCAGGAAGAAAGAGATACCGTGAACAGCCTTTATATCTATTAAAGAAATTGGACTTGTAGCTAAGAACCTTCTTACAAAGAGGAGCCTGGATAGCTTCAATGGCTTTTACCAAACACGAAGGAAGAAATAACAGCAGTGCTACACACACTCCTCCAGAGACTTTAAAAAGAGGGAACACTCCCAGCATTTTATGAAGCCAGCATTACCCTGATACAAAAACCAGGGAGAGAAACGACAGACCACCATTCTTCATGAGCACAAAGAATATTCTTAAAACAATAATTCTTAATGAAAAGTTGGCAACATAACCAAGTAGGATTTGGGGTGGTTTTCACAGTCAAAAATCAATGGGACACCCAGGACTCCAAGATGGTGCTGGGGGTACACATGAAAGAGAAGAAACTCCCGGATGTCAAGTTAGGAGAGCTGCCCAGCTGGAGACAGAAGGGAGCTTTCACCTTAAAGGCACTGCCAAGTATTCCTAAGCGGTTCAGATCGATCCTACGCCGTCAGTGCCAAGAGGGGCAGCTGGCGTGGTTTTCAGCACTTGCCTTTCTTACAAAGAACTCAAACACGAACGGTTCTGCAAGTGCCACCAAGAGGACCCCAAAGTGGAGGATGCCCTCTGCTTTTCTGACTGGCTCTTCTCTGGGGAACACGGCTGTTGCCGAATCCTCTCAGCTCCTATTTGAGAAACTGAATCAGTAAAAGATGACCAGTTAAAAAAAAAAAAAATCATGTTGTTCACCCTATTAAGAGAATAAAGAAAAAAGACCACACGACCATCACAAAATCCAACATCCGCTCCTGATAAAAATTCTCACAAGACTAGTTTACCAAGGTTGCAAGTAACAGGTCAATATGTAAGGATCAGCTGTATTTCTATACATTAGCAATGAAGAATCAGAAACTGAAAGCCAACTGAGATACCATTTACAATAGCAACAAAAAATGTGAATTCAAAAAAAATTTGTATGTATCCATTACATCTAATTGAGAAATGTATATATTTATTCATCTGTGTTTACTTTTTATTTATTTATTTTTCACCAGGAGGTCCTGGGGATCAAACCCGGGTCCCTCCATATGGGAGACGGGTGCCCAACCATTTGAGCCACATCCGTCCATACTTTTTAGTTATTGTTTATGTTTTCAATTATTAAATGTACAAAATAAAGTATAAATATAATTTTTTTAAAAATGTGAATTATTTAGGGATAAAACGACAAAATATGTGCAATGCCAGTACACTGAAAGCTATAGAACATTGCTCAGAGAAGTTAAGAGACCTAAATATGGAGAAATGTGCTGGGTTCACAGTTTGCAAGACTCAAAACTGTTAAAATGTCAATTTGCCCCAAATTTATCTCCAGGTCCAGTGCAATCTCAATCAGAATACCAGCAGGAATTTTTGTAGAAAATGACAAGCTCATTCTAAAATTTATATGAAAATGCAAAGGATTTAGAAGAGCTTGTAGCAGTTTTATAATATTTATGAATTCCAAAAAATGATTATGTTTATGAACTGGTTTGTTCTTCTGGGTATGATCCCTTTTGATCGTATTGGATTCACCTGAGATGTCTTTGATTAAATCACCTGTTAAGATCAGGGTTTTGATTCAACCACGTCATAGAGTGTGACTCAGGTTGAGTCCCTGCCCCCTTGGTGGGCTGATATAAAACGACACTCACAGAAGAAGATACACAGCAAGAGAGAGAGCTCTACAGACAGGACCGAGGAGAGAATTTTGATCCTGGAGCCCCGGGGAGAGATGACGGAAAGAAACAAGCCCTATGCCAGCCTATAGCCGAGAGAGAGGAAGGCTGGGAAGCCTCGCAGAGATCGGCAACCGACTTTGGTGAAAAACCAATCTTGAGCTAGACTCTTTAGGGCCTTGTAACTCTCAGTGTTTACCCAAATAAACACCCTTTATAAAAGCCAACAGATATCTGGAACTTTGCATAAGCACCCCTTTGGCTGGCTAATACGAGCCAAAACAACTTTGAAAAAGAAAAACAAAAGTCGAAGGACTTAAACTACCTGCTTTCAAGACTTATTTTCAAGGTGCAGTCATTAAGACAGTGGGTTGAAGTTAGACTTACAGATCAGAGAAACAGAATGGAGAGCCCAGAAACAGACTCAGACACGTATGGCTAATTGTTTTTTTTTTTTTTTTCCTTTTTTAAAATTTCAATAGATTTTTTATAAAGGTGCTGAGGTCACTCAGTGGGAAAGGATAATCTTTTCAGCAAATGATGCTGGAACAACAGAGGAGCCATATGCAAAGAAATTAACTTGACCTCATTCTATGTACAAAAATGAAATAAAAATGGACTGCAGGCCTAATGTAAAAGCTGAAACTCCAACACTTCTAGAAGGAAGCAGGGAAAGTACCTCATGACCCAGACTTGACCGATATTTCTTAAATATGACACAAAAGGCACAAATTACAATATGAAATATCAATGAACTGGACTTCATTAAAATATGAAAATTTTTGCTTTTCATACTACACATATGTCAAGTATGGAAACTGTATATTTTAAATCTGTACAGATTAACGTATATCAATTTTACATCAATAAACCATTTCTTGTTTAAAGGATGAGCTAAAATGTAAATATAATTTTTTTTTTTTTACTGGATACATATAAACTTTTTTTTGAATCATACACTATGTTACACAATATATTTGGTTCATAGTCATGCATTCATACAGTATTTGTCCTTTTGTGTCTGGCTTGCTTCACTCAACATAATGTCCTCCAGGTTCATCCATGCTGTCATATGCTTCATTTCTTCTTACAGCTGCATAATATTCCATCGTGTGAATAGACCACAGTTTGTTTATCCATTCATCTGTTGACGGACACCTGGGTTGTTTCCAACTTTTGGCAATTGTGAATAATTAAATATAATTCTTAATGTTTTCTTTCTGCCTCCCTATATCTTATATATCCCTCCCTATATCTCATTTCGCTCCCAGGACCCCCACTGTGGAGACCCCTGGTCTCGAACACCACGCCTGTCTGCCCTGAGATCCAGGACAGAGAAACTACTAGAATAAGCCAGGGCACACATTGGAGGTAACTTCAGAGGAATGCCAAAATGGCAGAAGAAAGATGAAGTAAAAATGAATATAAATATAAAAACGTGGATTGTGCATTGATTTTTTTCCCAGTGGAAATATAAGAAACTGTTAATTGCTTGGGGAGAGGAAGTGGCCATGGGGCGTGGGCGGGATGGGAGGCTTCCCTTTTTATTTTGACCTTCCTCTAGTATTTGACTTTTCTAAAGTTGTACATAGATTACTTAAAAAAAAAAACAGCAGGGGTTAACTGGGTGGTAAACTTAGAGGACTTCTTTGCTTATTATTTTTTACAAAAAGTAACCTTGTAAATATTTCCTGGGAGGGAGGAATGGGATAAGAAACAAAGGAAGAGAGAGACTGCATGCAGCAGAGAAACAGCCCGCAAAACGGGGGCCTGTCGAGCAAGCCCCAGGGACCCCACTGGCGCGCTGGGACAAAGGGAAAAGTACGGCAGCCAGTGTGGGAGAAGAAAGCGTCCCACGACCCAGGGCTAGGGCTGAGAGGAATTCCTTGCCTGCTTTCAAAATATCCAGAGAATGCACTGGCCAGGGCCATTTTATTTTATTATATGCGCCCTCCTACACAAATATCACAGAAGCTGATAATGAACCGGGTAGGTGAACACGGACGACATTGTTTGGGAAGTTAACAGGAAACTTAAGCATTTTGTTTCTTTTCTAAAGTGCTTGGATCTCGCTGACAGAGCTGTTTTTCTTTTTTCGTGGCACCACTTCCTGCTGGGTCTGAGTGTGTGGGGGTGACGGTCAGGCCTATTCTGGCTCAACGAAAACAAGTCTGTTAAAGAAACATGAGGCAATTTCTTTCAATAAGTTGCTCAAGAATATGTTTACTTTCAAACTCAAATTCTGCCACCAAAAAACTGAGCTAATAAACAAGTTTAGCAAGATTGCCAGATACAAAGTCGTAGGCAAAAAGCGAATAGCATTTTTATATGCTGGCAATGAATAATCTGAAAATGGAGTTGAACTAAGAAAATGATTCCATTTATAACAGCATCAAAAAGAATAAAGGCGAGACTTGTACACTAAAAACTACACAATGCTGTTTAAAGAAATGAAAGAAGACCTAAAACAATGGACAGACTTTCCAGGTCCACGGCTTGGAAGACTTAATATTGTTAAAATGGTGATATTCCCCCAAAATCTCAGCTGCCTCTTTTGCAGAAATGGGCAAGATGATCCCAAAATTCATTTGACCATGCAAAGGACCCAGAATAAAACAATCACGAAGAAGAACAAACTGGGAGGACTCACAATTCCCAATTTCAAGATGGTGTGGCAGGTACTGGGACGGAGGACAGACATAGACCCATGGAGAACTGAGAGTCCAGAGATAAAGCCACACATTTATGGTCGACTGATTTTCCACAAGGGTGCCGAGGCCACTCAATGGCGGAATAAAGTCTGTTCAACAAACGGTGCTGGGGCAACTGGATGTCCACATGCAGAAGAATAATGCTGGACCCTACCCTCAATCATACAAAACAAACTCAAAATGGATCAAAGACCTAAATGCAAGAACTAAAAGTATAAAACCCTTACTCTTAGAAGAAAACATAGGCAGAAATCTTTGTGACCTTGGATTAGGCCAGGGTTTTAGATAAGACATAGCCACCACCAAAACAGAAAAACTTTTGTGCTTCAAAGGACAAGAGAGTAAAAAAGACAATCCACGGAATGGGAGAACGTTTCTGCGAAGCACCTATCTGATAAGGGTCTAGTCCATAATATATTAAGAACTCCTACAACTCAGCAAAAAAAGACAATTCAATCTACAAACAGGCAAAGGATTTGAATGGACATTTCTCCAAAGAGGATACAGGAATGGCTGATTAGCACATGAGAAGGTGTTCAACACCCTCAGGCAGGGGGAAAGCAAACCCCAGCCACAGCAAGGAACCCGTCCATTGGCTGGGAAGGCCGTTTAGAAGGTGGATGAGAGGGGAAGGGCCGTGCAGAGGCTGCAACACCAGCAGCAGAAAATCCTTCTGTCACTCTGGACAGTCTGGCGGCCCCTCAAAAGTAAGACGTGGAGTTAGCACACGACCCAGAAATCCTCCAGGTATACACTCAAGAGAACTGGAGACACAAGTTCACACAAAACCCCACAAGTGGATGCGCACAGGAACACCATTTTTAACAGCTGTGAAATGAAAACAATGCGAGCGTCCGTCACCGGAGGAGTGGACAGACAAGCTGAGCTCTGTCCCTTCGAGGGAGTATGACTCAGCCATGAGCGGAACGAAGACCCGCGACGGGTTACAACATGAAGCGCCTTCCAGACGAGCCATCAAGCCGAAGGGGCCCGAAACAAAAGGCCACAGAGCGTATGAAATGCCCAGAAGAGGCGAATCCAGATTAGGGTTTGTCTATTGCTGGAGTTGGGGGGCAATGGGGAGTAACTGCCAATGGGTAGGGGATTTCTCTCTGAGGAGAAAAAAACATTCCGGAATTACGGAGTGGGGATGGCTGCACAACTCTGTGAATACAGTAAAAACCACGCAATTGAATGCTTAACAAGGGTAGGTTTTACAGTGTATGAATTATATCTAAGGAAAACCTCTGTTCTTGCCTTGCCAAATATTAATCAATCTTCACTGTTCCAGCTGTGGCCCCCATCGCCCTCTAAGATCTGTCCCCAGATTTCCAGGGTTACGGCCACTCTTCCCCTCTATGGGAGCCCTGCTCTTCCCAGCCGCCTCCTAGCCTCAGTTCCCCCGTCCTGCTTCCCGTGCATCTCTTCACAGCCAAATCCTCCTCCCGGGGCTGCAAACCAGGGGCCTACAGGGAAACACTGTCTGCAGATGGGCTCGCGGTGGTGCCTTTTTTTTTTTTTTTAAACTGAGTTAGATTCCACACAGACACTCACTTTCCAGCTCGTGGCAGGCTCTGCTGTCTGTCTGTCCAGAGCTGCACTCCCCTTCTTTGCTAAGTGACCCTGGGCTTGTTTGTCCAGGTGCCTGCTCAGGGAAAGAGGGTCCACTGCAGGGGATGAGCCAGGCCTACGCTGATGCTTGCAGGGACCGGGCTGAGGTGGCTCTGGGAGCCGGCCCAGCGCTGAGCCAAGCCACACGCACTCTGGCCACTGAGCACGAGGTCTGCCACGTGTCGGGGGCCGTTTAGCATCAGGCTCGTGCAGTGTAAGCCTGAGGCCCTCACTTGCGCGGCCCCCTCTGGGGGTCCTAGACCGAGCAGGCAGCCAGGCTGCAGTCAGCAAACAATTCGATGTGAACATCTGTTACGAGTCCTAAGGAGATATGGGAGCAAGGGGCCTGTCCCTCCAAAAGTCTAGCATTTGGTGGGATTTCTTTGCTCCTTTTAAATGAATGCTCCTTTTCACACTGAATTTCCCATCTAATCGAGTAGATGACCCAGCTCTATCTAATTATAAAGATTTAAAGCAGCTATTGTAACTGTGTTTAAGGGGGTAAAAGGAAATATGCTCATACCGAATGGACAAATAAGAAATCTCAGTAAAGAAATACAAACTATTAAAAGAAAGAACAAAAGGAAATTCCAAAACTAAAAATTCATTTATCTGAAAGGAGGCTGGAAAAGTGAGTAGTCTGGGTTCTGAATGCCCCAACGAAAAAAACACAAAAGTGCAAGAAGAGACGACCTCCTATGCCCCACCCTCCCCCTTTCTGCTTTGAACTGTTGTCTCATGAGAACATGATGATTCGCGCTATGGCAGCCTTTTTGCAGCCACGAGTGAGAATGGCAGTCACAGCAGCTCAGACCCTGCACATCTGCTGAGCATACTCCGGAGGCACCCACCTCTAAATTTCTTGTCACGTGAGATAATAAACCACTCTTAACTGGGTATTTGCTACTTACGGTGAAAAAACATTCTAACTAAATGGAGTGCCCTGGCAATACCACAGCTGCATTGACCTGTGGCAGTAAGTGGCCAAGCTGTGTGCAGACGCCCGCTGTGACGTGGCAGGAGCTCTCACTCCGTCCCGCGGGCACCTGAGCTTGCGATCCCCACCCCATACGTCTTTGGAGAAAGGACTCAACTGCCCCTTCTTCCGCGAACACTTCCCGCCCCAGCCCCACGCAGCTACAAGTACCCTCCCTTTCCTCAGAGCTCCAACGGCTTTGCCGCTGACTCTTCCTGCCTCCTCTAATGGTTGTTCAGTTCATCCCCCGCTACATGGCGAATCCCTCTGCCACCTAGCAGGTGCGTAAGAGCAGGGAACAGGCGGCCTGCCTCTGCTGAGGAAACCAAAAACGCTCCCCGCAATGAAGGACGGCAACGTTCCAGAAGATTCCACCTTCTGAGCTCACCAAGGAGCTCTGCACGAGTGAACCCATGCCAGGTCGATAATTTGCCACCACACGCCAACTGACCACTGGTGTGATCCAGGCTACCTCAGCCCCTCGGCCCTGCTCACCTGGGGCACGCCTGCCTCAGCCC
>JAKSZT010032066.1:142473-162528 GCA_026826555.1 Tolypeutes matacus | reverse complement strand
GCCCTGCTCACCTGGGGCACACTTGTCACAGTTGGTCCCCGAAGCCACGTCTCAGGCCCTGCCAGAGGCAAGTGGCGCTCACACACAGCTAACCTCCCGGTTTGCCTCCGAGAAAGGTCAGGAGACTCGAGGATTTTTATCAAGGGGTGCATCAATCCTGGATGGACCTGCTGGTTGTCTTTTTAGCCTCCGCTTTTGGCAGATTCTCCGCTGGCACCTGGTTCTCTGCTCAGAGCCCAGCCTTGGACTTTTCCCAAAAGAGCCGTGATCCCAGTGCCAAGCATGGAATCCTATATTCTGCTGAGCGGGGAAAGAGGACCTCGACACGCCAGCTCCTGAGCCCTCCAGCGGAGGTGGGCAGGCACGTCTGCCTCTGCGGGGGAGGCACACCAGGGGAGAAGGGCGGGAGAAGGGCGGCCTCTGTGCCCCAAAGGGCAGGCAGGCTGCAGAGGCGGCCCCAGGGCCGGTCCGCTGGGGGGTCCTGGGGTGGGGGAGGCTGTAACGCTCACCTGGCAGACGACTCCCAGCTCTGCCACCTCCTGGAGCAGAGGAGGCACGAGAGCAGACCTCGAAGAAAGCAGATCTCGAAGGAACTCAGCACAAGGTGCCTTAGTGCCAGAGGCAGCAGGGCCCCGGGAGTGCCCCTCCCCGCCTGCCCTAAGCTACTTTCAGCGGGTCATAGGATGTTTTTTGGTGCCAAAGTGTCTATGTTCAGATAGAAATGATAGGCCGGGAAAGACGCAGCCACTAAAGGAAAATCAATTGCTCTGGTGGGGCCCTGAACATCTTCAAGGATAAAGATCACGTGACTGCCCCTCAACGCCATGGCGAGGGACAGACCTGAGGTCTCGCTCCAGCGCAGACCAAGCTGAGGGGCTCTGCTGGCGTCCCATCAGCAAAGGGGGGCTGCCAGTGGGTGGCAGCTTCAGGAAATCCCCCTGCGGTGATTCCAGCTCCAGGAGCTCCTCATCGGATGTGAAAGTTCCTGCAGCCTCCCCCCCCCCAAGCAACAGGGGCTCCCGGGGAGAGCGTGGAGCAAGTCGTCCAGCTGCCCCCAACATCCCTGCACCTCCCAGGGATCCCCAGTGCTCGCGAGGTCAGACGGCCACGGCCTGGTGATCGGATGCCGAGGCCAGGGGAGGGTGCCAGGAGCCCGCTGGCTCAGCGCCTTCCTGGCAACCTCAGGCCTGCGGGCAGGGCTCCACGGGAACAGGAGCCGAGGCCCACACCAGCACCCCGTCCCCTCCCCACTCCCCGTACTGACCGGCCTGACGGAAAAGCCAATCCACACTGAGATCCCACAGGAGACCGAAGGCTCCCGAAGACGTTTCTGGAGGCCACGTCAGCAACTGGGGGAGGAAGCGCAGGGGAGCTAGTTCACTGCTAAGGAGGCGCAGGGCCTCTACAAAGGGGTCAAGCCACTTCCCCAAGGCCACACAGCGGTACCTGGAAAAGCCGGGACTCAAACCCAGGTGTGTGTGGCCTCAAACCATCTTTGTCGCCTCCCTCTCCTCCTATCTCCCCATGGGGGAGCCTCGGTCCCTTGGCCCCTCACTTCCTCTGGCCACAGCCACGCCCTCCACGGCAGGAGAGGGGGAGCTCACAAGTACCGGCCACAGCCAGAGGATAGGGACGGGGGTGTGGCAGGAGCCCAGTCCCGTGGGGGCTGGGCACTGCCGGGCTGAGGAGCCCCGTCAGGGCCTTCTCTGGGTACCCCTCGGAGGCAGGGAATGCCCTGCTGGGGCACACCCCTCCCAGGCGGGCAGCATCACCACTGGTGGCCAAAGGCCGATGCGGCTCAGCTTCTCCCCCGGGGGCGCTGAGCTAGGAGCTGAACTCTGCTCTTCCCGCCCTTTCGTAACTTTTGTGTCCTAAGGGACCTACAGTTGTACACTTGGCTACTTCCCAAAAAAACATAAACTCGTTGCGGGCGTACTGAGAGCAGACACTATCTGCCCATCGCCCCTGCCCCAGCGAGGCTCTCCTGGCTCAAGCTGTGGGCCCCGAGGCCAAAGCCATCCATCCACCCCGTGAAGGCCCGCTGAAGTCTCGGGGGCACAGCAGGGCTGGGGGCCTGTGGGGACTCGGGATCCTTTTCTAAGAAACAGAGTCAAGGCCCTGGTGGCCCTGCTCAACTGGCCGCCTTTAATTGCCTGGGGGGAACCACTCAAGCCCTCCAGGCCAAGCTGGTTGCCCATGCTGAGAGCTCAGATGTGGAGCGTCTTGGCCTGCTTGACCAGGAAGACGGACGTCGAGGCAGCCAGGGTCCTGGACTGTCTCCATCCCACCTTCCTGCTCTTTGGGCCCCACAGACCACACCCGCGCCTTCCTGGGAATCCAGGCTGACCTCCGGACGCCTCCCTGGATTTCTGCCCCCACCCCCAGAAGCCCCACTGGTCAGAAGCAAGTGGGGCGCCACAGCCGCAGCGGTCCCCCATTTTCCTGGGACACCCTCCTAGCACCTTCCCATCCCCGGGGCTGAGCAGCGCCTCTGCCAACATCTGCACGGATGGAGGAACGGAGGCCTTGTTACTCTGGGAAAATATGTTCCAAGTTGCGGGAACGTGATTTTAGACTCCGTTCCTGCTAAGGCTCGTGGCAGGAATGGAAGCCTGAGTTCTTTGGTCGGGAGACGCTGCCTCCCGCCCCCTCCTTCCCTCCGGAGATGGAGCCCCTGCAGAGCCCAGAGCACCCCTTAACTCAGCGCTGGGTGGGGTACTCTTGCCTCTCCCTCCTGAAGGGCGTTGAGTGTGGCCTCTCGCTAACGCGGCGGCTTCTGGAGCACAAGGGGCCCTGAAAGCAGGTACGGGATCTGCTTGTTTCATGTCACCTGATGCAACGGGTGACAGAGCAAGAAACTGAGGCACAAAGGGGCAGAAGCAGGAAGTGGTGGCAGAGCTGCCCTGCAGCCTCCCAGCGGGCCGGGGTGGGGGGCAGAGAGAAGGGCGGGCGCCTCTGCATCCAAGGCAGGACGGGTGCCCCGGGCCTGGCAGGGTGGAGTCTTTGTGCCTCCCAGGGCCCGACCCCGCTCCGTCCTCTGCCGCGCAAGGAGACGAGAGGGCTGCGCGGGCGGGCTGAAGAAAGGCCTCGCTGTTCTCTGCTCCTCCACCACGACGCCCCCGTCTGTTTCCCCCTGAGGCAGGGAGGGGCCACGCGGAGGGCCCCAAAAGGCAGAAGAGGGGACGGGAGGGCAGCCCCTCTGCCGAGGCTCCACCTGGCAGGAACGAGGCCGAGGCAGCGTCCTCCTGCTGGCTCCTCACCATCCTTCTCGGTGCCAAGTCCCCAGGCCCCAAGCAGAAAACACGATCCCCCACGGCAAGGTTTCCAGCCGCCACCAGGGAGGCCTCGACTGGGGCGGGAGCAGCTGCCCTGGGCCCCTCCAGCCAGGGACAGCGGCCCACCCCGAGGGCAGGCAGCCAAACATGCGTGACCCCTGGCCCTCGAGTCAGGAGGGCGGTGCCGGGCCCTGGTGCCAGCATGGACGCGCCGAGGGGTCAGCCCTCGAGTCCCCTGGAACCCAGGCCCCCAAGGGAGCTGAGGGGCTTCTGGGCGCGTGAGGCATGGCCTGCGGGCGGCCAGCTCCGCGGCCGGCTCTGGTGACCACAGGCCAGCGCCCGGACCCCTCGCCCCGTGTCCCCCTCGGCCCCTCGCGCCGCAGGACCCTGCAGGGCCGGTAGGCTGGCCGCTCCCGCCACCTAGTGGCCGCGCCTCACCTGGAAGAGCCAGCGCAGCAGGGGGGCGGGGCAGCCCGCGTGCAGGTACAGGTTGCCCAGGAGGCCGCTGCGCAGGAAGGAGAGCTGCTGGGCCGGCGGGGAGCTGCGGGGACCAAGGCGCGGGGGTCAGGGCGGCCCCAGGGCCTGCCGGCCTGCACTCAGCACCGGGGCCGCTCGCTCGCCCCAACGCCTCCCACCTGGAACGGGCAGGGGCCTTCCCGCTCGACGGGATCGACGGGAGGGGAGGGAGACGGGCATCGACAGAGGGAGGTGGGGCTCAGGGCCGCCCTGCGCAGGCAGGGTTACCAGCGGGGCGCCGCCAGCGTCTCCTTTTGGCCGGGACTCGTATTTTTCCGAAACAAAGAGAAGATGGGAGAGTAGCAGAAAGGGGCCCAGGACGGGCAGTTCTGGGAGGGGAGCCCCGCGTGGCACACGCCGGTCCTGGGGGGGGGGGGCTTTCACCCACGGCATCCCGGGTCTCTGTCAAACGAGTGTCAAACTGGTGGGGGCGGGGCCGGGCTCCCCACCTTCACGGGCTCCGGCTCATGCCTGAGTGGCCCACCCTGTCTGTGAACACCCCTCCCATAGGAACCGCTGTGGGTTCCGGGAAACGAGGGAGTAGTGGCACGCTGGCTCTTGGCAGGGGCCAGATCCACGCAGAGAACATTCCAGAAGCCACAGTCATGACCCGTGACTGTCAGCGAAGACTCCTTTTTTTTTAAAAGGGTGTCGTAATCTGCCAGGGACAGAATGCTCCAAAACAGAGACTCTCCTCCGAGCCAAACTGCTGTCTTCTTGAGCACGTCCAGGGAATTTCTAAACTGCCTTTTCCCCCTACATCATTTTAGTTCACAAGAGAGCAAGGCTTTGATCCCGCTGAAGTTTCCCGCCCTGCAGAGCTCGGCCTGCACACACGGACGGCCGCGCACGCCAGGTCCCCAGCACGCCCCGCGCCCACGTGCCCGCTCGCTGGTGCCAAGGGGTGAGGCTTCGAGGCCTGACCCCGCGACCCCCGCTCACCCCAGCGCCCAGCACGCAGACACCACCAAGCAGTGTCCGGAGGACCCTGCAAACCGGCAGGGACCCCGGGAGAGGCCACGGGGCACGGGCCAGGCGTGCAGCGGAGGCCGGTGGGCACCTGCCTGTTCTCGGGAGGACGCGGTCGCAGGGGCCGCCCACCTCCCGCTGTGCTCCAGGGGAGACGGCCCCGGCGCCACGACTCCTGCCTGCTGCCCTCCCCTTGGGCACAGCTCCTGCCAGAGGAGTCACGACTGTTCACCGCGTCTGCGAGACCAGGAGGAGCGCGGCAGAAAGCAAGCAGTGCCTTCTGCTCGGCCTTTCGAGGAATTCTTTGTCTAGACTTCAATGAAAGCCAAGGGTATCTGCAGGCTCCAGCACAGGACTGGGGCTGGGGCGCAGCAGAAGCCCCCAAACCTCGGGCTGCAGAGTCAACCATTAGGTAAACCCACGGCAGGTCCGTAAATAGAGAATGTGAGGGGTGGGTCCCAGCGGGCACCTCTTCCTGTGGTAAAGCCAAGGCAAGGGGTCAGAAATTGTCTGAAGAATGCCTGAGGACCCTGGGATAGGTGAGGGGGGAGGGGAGAACCTTTCACAAAGGCCAGGGATGGGGGGCGGAGCCTCCAGGCGGGCAGGGATGGGGGGCAGAGCCTCCAGGCGGGCAGGGATGGGGGGGCAGAGCCTCCAGGCGGGCAGGGATTGGGGGGGCAGAGCCTCCGCATGGCCAGGGATGAGGGGGGCAGAGCCTCCAGGCGGGCAGGGATGTGGGGGGCAGAGCCTCCAAGCGGGCAGGGATGAGCCTCCACTCAGGCCGCATGGGCCCAGTGGTTAGCCCCGGCTGTCCCCGGTGGGGTGACTCCTCGGGGCGCGCAGTCGCTGCCTGGAGGCTTCCGCCCTCAGCACCCTGGGAGAGGAGGCGGCGGGGGAGGAAGTCGGCTGAAAAGGGCAGCTCAGAAAACAAGGCATGGCCAGGCACTCGGCCTGGGGGCACCAGGCCGCAATTCCTCTCGCCTCCCCTCTCCTCTGCCCACGGGCAGCACTGCAGAGGGCTCAACACCCGGCGCAGCTGGCAGCGTGGTGGCGGGTTCTGTGCGCCGCAGGCCTCCGCAGAGGAACGTTTAAAGGGAACGCACAAAGGCTCCTCCTTTTCTTTCCTGCCTTGGAGAGGAGATGAACAGGTCCCCCCGGGCTGGCCGGGCCTCCGTCACCCAGCACAGGCCCGCACAGCGCCTCCGCGTGCCCACCACTCCGGGGCAGCTGCAGCCAGCTGGACAGCTCGGCCCGTCCGCGCTCGTCACTTCTGGGTCTATCTGCCCCCCGCTTCAACTCTGGGGTGCCGGGAAGAGGAGGAGCTCTCGGCAAAACAAGAGCCAGGGCTGCCAGGGCTCAGGGAGACAGACCATCACTGCTCAAACAGTGCCACCGAGGCACGAGACGCAGCACGTGCAATTCAAGGGCTTTTAGGGGACCCACAGATACGAGCAGCCAACACCGCACCCGGTTTCAGAGTGTTTCCGTCACCCAGGGAGAAACCTCCACCCCTCAGCTCTCGCCTCCCCTCCCAGCCCCTGCCGCCATCTCCTTTCCGTCTCGTCTCTGTGGACCTGCCTGTTCCGGCCGCTTCCACCAGAAGAGCCACAAACCACGCGGCTTCCTTCACTCGGCCTCAGCGTTCGAGGTCCGTCCACACGGCAGCACGGATCAGCGCTTCCTTTCTGCTTGTTCACTCGACCCCTGGACACCTCTCGGCCACTGAACGATGCCGCTACCGACACGCATGTACAGGCGGCGTGGGTGCCTACGGGGAACTGCTGGGCCACGTGGCAGCCTGGCCTCACTGAGGACCAGCCAGGTGTCCTCCGTCCCTGCTGCAGCTCTCCCTATGTCCACATCCGGCTGGTGCCGGGGACCCGGCCGTCGCCACCTGACGCTGGTGGGGTCGACTCGCCCTTAGCCTGCTCCAGTCTTCTCGGAGCTTGTGCCGAGGGCCTGACCTCCCAGGCGGGGATATTCGTGCCGCCCGGGCGCGCCGCTGGGTCTGGGAAGGCTGAGAATGGGCCACGCAGGCCGCCCCAGTGCACAGGAGCTGCCCGTGGGCGTCCTGCGCGTCTCTGCTCAGGCCGGTCAGACGGCCTCTCGAGCTGCTGTCGAGGCCAGGGGACAAGCTCAGCCCGCGGCGCTGGCTGGTGCGAACGTGTTACAGAGACCCGTGCCGGGACCCAGCGCCTGGTCGGAGTCGGACATCCAGTTCGGGACGAAGGCACGTCCACTGGCTCCCCTCGGGAAGCAGCAGCCCTGACACGGGCCCACGGAGGTGCTGCGGGGGGGACATTGCCTCGTGCTCGCGGCGCCAAGCCTGCCGCTCCAAGACCAACTGTTCGCTTAATCTGTGCCAAGATTTCCCAGGGTGTGCGGTGGGGAGAAAGTCTCCCTCTTCATGCATGGTTAAGGAGAAGCGAATCCAGTTCAAGAGGTGAAAGAGAAAATCTTTCACTTTTTCCCTCTAGCGATAAAAAGTTTCGTTGTTAAAAAAAAAAAAAAAAATTAGAAAATTCAGAAGAGCCTAGTGAGGAAAATAAAAATTACCTGTAATCTCACAAAGTGTGAACTTTTCATATGGCAAGAAATTGAACCAAATGATTTTTTTAAGAGATCAAATACCTTTCGTTCTGCCTCGATTGTCACGTTTCGGCTGAATGCAACTGGGTAATTGCCGCATAACCAGTTAAGTCCCCCTCTCACGGTGCACAAACAAGAAATGAAAGATGGCCTGAGGCTGACCTGACCTCCAGACAGCGGCTGTGCGTCTGCAAGCAGGAGTCCCTGCTGCGAGTCGCAGTCGCCTCCAGGAAGCGGCCGTGGGCGGCAGCGTCTCAGGCTCTGAGTTCCCTGCTCCGGGGAAGCTGGGCGGCCACCTGGCCCCACCTGGCCCCACCTGGCAGGGCCGCTCGGAGCCGGCTCTCCGCTCCACAGGCTGCCTCATCTGTCAATCCGTTCCTGCCACCATCACGGCCGCAGCAGAAAACCTGCTGTGGCACAAACCCGAGGCCAAGCCCGTGCAGGCAGGCTCCTTCCTCCTCCATCCCTGCCCTGCCCGCTCTTTGTCTCTGTCCTCCTCCATCTCCACTGTCCTCTTTCCCCTTCTTCCGTCAGAATGACACCTCCTCTATTGTCAGGGCGAGCCTGCACAGCGCTCATTTACTCCGGTCATCTCCCATTGAGGAATATATTCAGGATCACCAGACAAACACAGATGTAGGAGAACACTCTCGGCCACGCTGTTTATAACAGGGAAAGTTGGAAATAATTTGTTAAAAAATAAAAAAAAAAAAAAGAGGAAAATGGCTAAATTTGTTTGGGCATCCACAAAATGCTGTATTATCTCACCCCTAGTGCCACATTGTCTAATCGCTGTGCCTGGACCTTGTTGAGATTCTGACGCAAACCTGTAAAAACACTTAGAGGACGACTGTGGAAGTCTGGACACTGACTGATGTGACTGATCCTAAGGAATGACTCTTTTTTAGGTGTGATGATATTGAAGCCATGCCTAGAGAGCCCTTTCACGGGTACAGACGCAATGTTTACAGATTAAGTTACGTGAGTCTGAGACGTGTTCACAATCAGTACATTTGACTGTAGTAGTCACAGTTAATTGAGGACGGTGTTAGCGGATAGGGATGGGGTGAACAAAGAGGGGCTGTGGGTGGATAACTGCTGAAGATGAGGGATGGGTACAAGGAAGTACACGTTCTCTGTTTCCATGTGTGTTTGAAATTTCCCATAATAAAAAGCTGGAAAGGAAACTTTAAGAGTTACCTATATGCTATGAGACAAAATGGACTGAGGATGAATGACCCAGATGGAAGAATGCCCTCGGCAGTTAGAAAGGAACGAGACCCCCGTGCTCGGTTCCTACGTGTCTGGACACAGCAGAGGCACCGTGCGCTCTGGGCTCATCGTGGGGCGAGGGGGTCTCTGCCCCCCGCTCCCCGACCAGAGTGCCAGCCGTGTGGGCACACGGTGTGCCTTCGGACTGAATCCTGCGGGCTCTTCCTCTCTCGTATTCTCAGGCGTAGCAACTCACAGCTCTAAGCGCTGGCACTTGTCTTTTAAAAGGCCCCCAACCACGCAGCGTAGTCAGAGGCTGTGTGGTAACCGTCCCGAGCTGACGTCCGAGGAGAAGTGGGACCAGGCGCTGCCCTACTGTGGCAGGGAGTGCCCGTGCTGGGGATACACTGCAGTATGCAGAAGAGCTGAACCTGGCATGAGTCCATGGAAATGAAGAGGACGTGCTTTGAAAACCGCGCTGGAGGGCCCCAGAAGCGGCTCCGGCGTTGATGGAGACTCAGGCACAACGCATTAGACTAAAGCTATCCCATGAAACTGGAACGGGAGGAGGAAAAGGCAACCTGCACACGTAAATCATGCTTTAATACTGGATGTAATGTGGGATTTCAAAAGCACGTGCAGCTGAATCAGCACGTTATATAAGTGGGCATGCGGGGCCATTCTGTCTACATCCCTGAGTGCTGATGTGGCTCGTTCCCTCCTTGGGGGCCGCCTTATCACCGGCCCCTCCACTCACCTGAGGAACAGCTTTTCCAGGGGGCTCCGTGGCTCCAGGTGTGAGGCGTCTAGGTTGCAGGGCAGGGGGTGGCGCTGGCGCAGAAACACGGCCTCGCCCGGATGCACGGGCGGGATGGCCTGCAGGGACACGGAGAACTTCTCCACCAGCCTCCTGGCAAAGCAAGCGGCGGGATGCCCCATGTCAGCAGGCGCCAGGCGGGTGGCACCCCACCCCGCGAGTGGGCGGCGGGGGTGGCGAGGGGCGGACAAGAGGGAAGAGCCTGCCCGACCCGACCGGCACCCTCCACTTTCCCTGCCAGGCGCCCCAATCCCTCCATCCGAGGCCAGGAGCCTCGGTCCAGCTTGGACCTCTGCGTCTGCCAGGTGAGCCGGGAACAGGTCAGCAGAATCCCCTGCCCTCGGCAAGTGGAGCGACAGGCAGCTACGGGGTGCTGCCGGGCCCAGGACAGCAGCGCTGGGGCAGCCAGGGGGACGAGGGGTGAGGCGGGAGGGCAGGAGCACGGGCCCCAAAGAGCGGGAGGCGGCAGCCCTAACTGGGGCACAGGGCAGAGGGGCTGGTGAGGCCACGGAGGGCGGCAAGGGCGGCTGAGGCGCGGCCCTCGTGGGGCAGCCAGCGCCCCCGGGAGCTCACAAGGCCCAGGCTCTGGAGGCCTCCTGGATGGCAGGGAGGAGGCGGGGGGGAGGCGGGGGGAGGCAGCGCCACGGGCCCCAGGGACTGCCGGTAACACAGGACCTCAGCGCTGCCCGGCCCATGGCAAACTGCAGAGGGGTGCGGGCTTGCACACTCAGCCACACACACACACACACACACACACTCAGCACACACACAACACACACAACACACAGCATACGCACACACAGCCCCACTCAGCACACACAACGCACAGACACGCATAGTCACACACAGCACACACAGTCACACACATCGACACCCACACACCCCAACACCCATACCCACACCTACAACACACCCACACCCACCCACATTCATTTTATTTGGGAAGACCCACCAACCCAGATGCCAGGTAACCTCTAGGGAAGGCCTAGGTAGGGAAAGAAGAGGAGATATTTTCTGCTTGCTGCTTCCAGCCAGGCATTGCTAGATTTTGTGGCAAATTAATGCACAATCTAACAGCAGCAAAGGGAAATGGCGGGCACTGCTGCCCTGCCCCGCTGGCCCACTGTCTGCACGGTGAGCAAAGAGGGGAGTGGCCTGTGGGGCTTCTGTCAGGATCGGTCCACCTAGCTCTGCAGGAGGAGCCGTGCAGCTGGCGACCCCATGGCCAGTCGACAGGGTCTGTCGCCCTTTCTCGCCTGTGAGTCCAGGTAAGGCCTGACCCCCATCACAGGGAGGAACGGGGGTTCTGATTCTCTGGCCTTCTGGAAACAGCCTCGGCAAACAGCCACATAAAGGGTAAAGTAATTTTCCATTTTGTTCATTTATTTGCTGTTTGAGTTATTTTGTATGTCTATTCTTTTTTCCCTTTAAATTAAAAAAAAATTATTAGAGCAGCTGTAGGTTTACAGAAAAACCATGCAGACTGTCTACTGCTTCTCATGTTGCTGTTAAGAGTTAGAAAGAATATACAGATTATTAGAAGCTGGTAAGAACTGGGCTCGCCTGCCATGGGGTCTTAGCCCTGTCCCTAGCAGCAGCACTGAAGGGGACTTTTGTGATACTAAATATAATGTACGTGCATGGTTAAGATCCCGAGACGATGCGTACAGACCTAATTGGGGATTTCCTGTGCAGCCTGAAAGAGGATAAGGATGATGTGGTGCTTCAAACATCCCCTCTCCCCAGCTCACACACAAGGTCTTTTAACTTTGAGAGAGAGAATCGAGGAGCTGTCCATTCAAGACTCAAACAGATTCTTCGAGCATGAGCGGATGCCCTGCTCACAGAGCTCGGTGGTCTTTTCTGAGATGGGTGATGGTGGCGAGCAAATGACTCCGCGGCCCATGCCCTGCACCCCTTCCCCAGCCCCCCCGCTGCCTCCTCTGGCCCCACTTTGTACATCAGTCATTTCTTTTTTTAAAGCAAAAAGTTGAACAGTCTCATCAAAATGACCCCACATCAAAACAACCACCTCAAAGTGGCTACAGAAAAAAGCCCTTGTTGTCAAAAAGGCTTTCTCAGCCTACCACTTCAAAACGTCGTGTGCCCAGAAAATTATCAGTGACTTCAAAGCAAGGAACACCTTTTATTTTAAGCTGGTTGCCCAGTTAACTCCCACTTCATGGAGAATTACAAAACATCCTGAATCCTGAATCTGCTCAGCAGAGATGCAGAGCTAGAGTCATCCTTCCTGCAGAGATTTTTAAGAAGCCTGTACAGGGTTGAATTTCAAGGCTATAATCTGAGCAGAGAACTGGGAAACCAAGTCCCCACGTCCCACCTTAGAAAACCGCTTTCATTACCCCAAAATGCCATGGTGGCACTCTTCTCGGGGGGCCTTTAGCCCTCAGTCTTTAGGCTCCACCACCTGCACCCGCCTCTTCCTGATAAATCCGAGGAAAGCACCACCTGCCCTTCCTCAGTCTCTCCCGGTGAGAAGTTTCCAAGCCACCCCCCTGCAGGGTGGGTGGGGAGTCTTCCTGAGCCACGGGAAGGGGAAGGCAGATTTCACTGTGAAAACTGGCACCGATTCGGAGGTGGGGCAAACTGCAGGCCACAGCCAAGTCCGCCCGTCGCCAATAAAGTTTTATTGGAACAAAGCCACGCCTGTTCACTTACACCTTGTCTATGGCAACTTCCACGCCACAACAGTGGAGCTCAGTGGTTGGGACAGAGAGACTACGACCCTCAAAGCCTAAAATATTTGCTGCTCACAAACTTTACAGAAAAGGTTTGCTGATCCCTGATCTAGACAAGAGATTATGAGAAAAACTTGAAAAAACACAAGAGGCCAGCCACGGCGTCAGCCATCTGCAGGTCCTGCAGGGAGAGCCCAAGGAAGCCTGTTCACTGGGGCTCCACAAGTACCCCAGCCATCGGCTGTTTAGGTGAGACGCAGGTGCCGCCCCAGGACCCCGGAGCGGGCGCCAGGACCCACCCAGCACTGCTTGGACCAGCACTAAACAATACGGCAGGGGCCGCCTCCACCGCGGGACCCCTAGCCCCTCTGGGCACGCGGTTCCCACAGGACCTTCTCCATCTCTCCTGGGTCACTGCCATCAGCACTCGGGCTCATGCTTTCCTCCACCTCAGAAACAAAACTATCCCGAGCCCGCAGCCCCATTTTCCTCCTTCCCGCTACTGCCAACTCTGGAACAGACCTTCCCGCCTGTTCTCCCCTGACTCGATTCCAGTCCTTCCCAGGGGTCGACTAAGCCTCTTCCAGCCGTCAGCACGCCTGACCCCGAGTCACGAGCCTCGCGGCACACTGACCCTTCTCCCTGCAGCCGCTGGCCTTCTTCCGGCCTGCCCAGTCCCCTGGGCCGCCTCGCCTCGGGGCCCCTGATGCCATCAACGTGTGGTGACCCCAAGTCTGCTCGCTTGCTTTCAGATGGGGGAGCGTATGTATGCTCTGGGCTCCCCAAGATGAACTCCTGACCCCACGCCACCCGCCTGTGCCCGCCGCCCCCCGTGTAAGGAAACGCAGCGCCCACCTTCCAGGCGCTCAGGCCAAAAGCCACGGAGCCCCTTCTAGTCCCTCCCCCCCTCGAACCCGCCCCACCTAGTTCGTCAGCAAATCCTGTCAGTTCTACCCTGAGAACCAGTGCAGAATTTCTGCCAGCGCCTCACGCGCCCCCCACCACTCCCAGCCCCCGCCATCTCTCCTGGACTGCCAGGGCCTCCTTCACCCCCGCCCCCCACCCCCCCAGTCTGTTCTCCGCACAGCGGTCAGAGGATCCTGCTCCAGCCCGTGTCAGGGCAGCGGCCGCCAGCTCGCTCAGGGGGCATACGCCGCGGCCCAGCCCCACACCCCCCGGCCCCAGCCAGCGCCAGCCTCACGCTCCCCAGGCACACCCGGCCCCCTGGAGCACCCCCCATGGGGCTGGCCCCCCACCTCACCCAGGCCTTCCCTGACCCCTGACCTCAAACACTCCTGACGCTGAGTTAGCCTTTCTCCTCAGCAGTCGTCCACTCCCCCCCCCCATCTGAAAGCGAGCAAGCGAGGGCCGAGGCCCGTCTCCAGAGCCTCTGCAACCGGCTGCGCCAGCTCCGGGCGGGCTGCCCTGACGCCAGGTCCCCTGCAGTTCCCAGGCCTCGGCGAGCCCAGAGCCCCTCCAGCCAAGGCCCCACAGATCCGGGCAGCCCAGCCCCTGCCCAGAGAACACCACCGCCAGCAGCTGCCTCCTTTCCCCCAGGCGGGGGAAAATGAAAAACGTGTGGCCGTGTACGCTTTCATTACACAGCAGTTTTGTGAAGCTGGGGCCCATGATTTGGTTTTTATAAACCTGGGCAGTCAACTGGGACAGAGCAGGCCGTGTCTCATGTGTTTTGTGTCATCACAGGCCCAGGCGAGGCCCTGTGCCACAGCGGGCAATCAGGTATTTCCTGAATCAAGGAAGGAACTGGGTTTACGAGAAGAGGCGGCTTTAGAACTTGTTAATGGATCATAAGCTGCCGGTCCAAATTCTGCCCCAAACCTTCGCCTTTCCATGCACGTGCTGGGTCCCCACCCCGCGTGGGGGGGCCCTGACCCCTCACCCGTGTCCTCCGACCCCCACCTGTGCTCAGGTGTGAGTGCCACCTCGTCCTCGTCGGGATCCCAGCAGCTGAGCTGGGGGCAGTCCCGCAGAAGCAGCTTCTCTCGCTCCTGCTCCAAGGCCTGCTGCTCCCTGTGGGGCAAACGAGACTCAGGCCAGCGGTCAGCGCTGCTCCTGACTGCCCACCCCTCACCGGGGGCAGGGCCAGGCCGAGGAGCTTAGGCTTAGCCTCACCGCACAGAGGCTGCCACGCTCTTGCGTTTTGGGGGACAGGGGATTGCATTTTATCGTGTGTTGTCGTCAAAACGATTTCCATGGCACAGCCGTGAACTCTGCTCGGCCCTCGCTCACTGTTAACGCCACCGTCACGCTCTCAGCCAAAACTGCAGGGCAGGACGAGCGTGCGCATGCCCAGAGCCGGGGGAGGGTCCCGGCGCGTGGCGCAGGTGTCCAGGATGCTCACAAAGCGGACCCTTGGTGCGGGCCGACGGCGTCACCCGGTGTCTCCTCACGCCTGCCACCCCGCCCCTAAGGGATTTCCAGGGGTAATTCTGGCCGTCCACGACTTTCTCCTCTAGACCTGTCCTGAGAAACTGACTTGTACGTGAGCTGTGATTCCAGGTGTGTCTGGATCACCTCACTCCCTGGGCAGAGGTAAAGCAGACGGAGAGCTATGGGGACATGAGCAGAGCATGCCCAGGGGCTGGGGTAGGGCGGGGAACTTTACACCTGCCCAGCACGAGCCAGGCTGCCTGCCTCAGCCTTGCCCACTTCTCTCTTGCAGAGAAGAACAAATGGGAGCTCAGAGACCCCCAAACTGGCAGGAATCGGGCAGACAGGAGCCACAGCGAGACAGGGCCCCGGGCCGGGCTGTGCCCCTGGTGGGGTCTGCCTCCCAGCTGGCCATTAGCACTTGCTCATCGATCAGGGCACACGGGGTTCTCCCGGAGGCCACGTCAGACCTGCAGTGGCCGCTGCTTTACTCTGGCAGCAATTTGCTACGAGTCTGGGAGGACACCCCCCAGAATTTACTGCAGACCCCACGGAAATGAACAGCCCACGAGAGGCTCTTTCCATGCTCACCTCTTCTCCTTCAGTAAGTAATCTAAGCTGTTGATGTAGCTTTCTGAGCCCCCAGAGGTGAACTGGAGAAACGGGGCGTGGGAATGGGGAAGAAAGAGAAAGACAGAGATGGAGGAAAAAGAAAAAAATTATTATAAATTAAGCACCTTATAGTTTAACTTCTCAATCGGCAACGCGTGCACGTGATTAAAGGGCTGGAAAGGCTGAAGGTGGCGTCCGCTGCAGTGTCCGCCTCCCTCCCTGGCCCCTGGCCTCACGCTCCTGCCCAGCAGGCCCCAGGGTGGCCGTTCCTTTATCCCGTGCTTGCTTTCAGGGCGAATTCTGTGCACAGACAAGCCAACTGTAGTATCTTTCGTGCCCCCTTTAACACAGATGGCGGCTCAGCAGACACCCTCTTCTCAATTAACAGCATGTCCTGAAGGTTATTCCATCTCAATAATAAAGAGATGGTTGTGTTTTTATTATGATTGTTTTTTTAACATTTTCAGGGTATTCTAAGCATGGTTAGAATATAATTGATTTGATCAGTTCCTAAAAACGGCAGACATGAAGGTTATTGCAATACTGGTCTATTACCAACAACTGAAGCTCTTTCTTTATATAGATTTTCTGGATCTGTGGGCCCCTCAGTGTGATCCCCAGTCTACCCAGCAGCAGTGGGCTATTTCCCAACTTGAAGTTCCTCACAGAGTTTCCATCTGGGAACCTGGCACTGGCCCACAGTCAGTCCAAGCCCTTGTCCTGGCCCAGCAGGGACCCCGGCCTTCAGGTCTCTCCCTGCTTCAGCCTTGGAAGCCTTGAGGGGCCCCATGAGTAAGTGGCATCGGATCTGGGGCCGCCCCCAAGCCACCTGCCAGCAGGAGTTAGGGGTGAAGACAAGGGAAAGGCACCGCCCAGAGCCCAGGGGTGAGGGCCCAGGGCCCACGGGAGGCAGCCGCGTGTGGCCAGGGAAGGCAGCCCCACGGGGGGTGCCGAGGAGCGGCCACAGCTTACCATGGTGCGGGCCTGCGCCTTTGGGGCTGCGGCCTGCCGGCTTGGGGTCCCCGTGCTCCAGAACAGCTCCTCCAGGGAGGCCAGGGGCTCCTCGGGGTCCGCGTCCAGGAGATCCTGCTCCTGCGCCTCGGGTGGCCAGGGGGCCAGGCTCCCCGGGCTCTGGGGCATCAGTGCGCCCCCCCACCGCCGGGCCGGCCCCTCCTGGCTGTGCGGCGGCCTCCTCGGGTTCAGGAACTCCACAGGCGGCGGGCTCCAGTCGGTGGGAAACACATCCCCAGACACCTGCATCTTGGGCTTCTTGGGGGAGGTGGGAATCGGGGCCAAGGGAGGACTGCAGAGGTGCTGGGTGGGCTGGAGAAGTCCCTGGTGCAGGGGGCGGTCAAAGAGGCGGCGCTTCAGGGTGGGCAGGGGCATGGGCACGGCGGCAGCTGCCTGGGCACCTGCGGAGAGGACAGAGAGCGTGGTACCCACCTGCCGGCCACCATCCCGGCACTGCGCCCCAGATGGAGAGAGCTGGCAACCTGGGACCGCCGTGAGCCGCTGCCAGGGGAATCCCCCCACCACCACGGCTCGTCCAGTTCCTCGTGGCCCCGCACCTCAGAAGGGCTCCACCTGAGCAGGTGAGAAGCACCTACCTTCTCTCTGAGGAAGGGCTGCCATGGTCTTCTGGGGCCTGGCCATCTGCAAACCATCGGAAGTTCTGTCCTGGAAGGAATCGTCCGTCAGGTGAGGTGACCCTTCAGAAGACACCTGAGCGGCTGAAGCCCTGCTTTCCCCGAGACAAGGCCCTGGGCCTGTGTCCCCAGGAAGCGGTTCCTTTCTGCCCAGGACCAAGCTTCATGGAACAGCCAAGGCCAAGGAGCCAGGTAGAAGGGTGACCCCTTCTGACTCTTCGTTCCAAGGAAGGGACGGGCAAGTCTAATTATATAAACGCTTTTTCAACCATGTATAAAATCAAACCAGCCAATGGGAAGCAGATGTGGCTCAAGCGGTTGGGCACCCACCTACCACACGGGAGGTTGTGGGTTCAGTTCCTGGTGCCTCCTAATAAAAAGAAGATGAGCACACCACCAACGGACAGAGAGAGCAGGCAGCAAGCACAAACAATGAGGGTGGGGAGAAATAAAAAACAAAACAAAACAAAAAAAAAAACAACAGCCAAGCTCTGCTGAAAAGGAGAGCAACACTGCACCTGCTCGCCCACCAGGACAGGCCCGGCCGCCGGCTCCTGCCCTCTCCCAGCACCAGCCCAGATCTGGCACATGGTGGAAACTCAGCACGTTTCAGGCAAATGAGCAAGCGATTTAGAGAGACCCCAAGGCTGGTCAAACTAGCCTTCCTCAGACTATGGAGCTGCCCATTCCCAAGACGGAGCGTGCTCCAAAATACACACGTTGGCGCTCAGATCCGGCGCAGACTCAGGTAAACTGCAACGCAGATGAACGGCTAATACCTGAAACAGATTAAAAGCCTAACTGGTCAAAGGAATGACAGTTCACAATAAACAAACACTTGGTCAACAAGGGTTCAAACTCAACAGAAGCAAAAGAAATAAAAAACGAACTATTTAACAATTAATCAAAAAATTTAAATTTCTTAACAACCAGTGTTGACCAGGCTGTGAGGAAATGCACCGCTGCTAGCATTGAAAAATGGTTTGTTCTTTACATCTGCCAGATGAGACAAACTACAAAAGCATTCATATGCAGGAGTGACACCACCGAAAGTGGCAGAATAGGGACTCCAAAAATCCGCCTCTCCACTCTAGCAACAAAACAGCTGGCAAAACTGTCTGCGTCCACTTTTATGGGGCTCCAGAATCTCATAAGCACTACCAACGACCAGGGGAGCAGCTAGTGAGGAAGCTGCTCACGTGAGGCAGGAGAGCCCTGCCCGCCACCCCCCTCCCCAGCGCAGAGAGGGCCGTGGGGACACTGGCCTTGCTCCCAGCTCGCGGGACTTGCAGCCCTTGTGGTTTGACCTGTCTGGCAGTGGCAGAGGGGCTTGCCTTTGTCTTCTCCTCCTGAGGAACTTCTCAGGGAAATTTCTGACAGGAAGCAGAGGGCTAGGGCAGAGCTGCGAAATGGCCTGAGGGCTGGAGAGCCCGGACACAGAGCCAGTCTGATGAGAAGTCTTTTCCTTTTTTGGCTCCAGGCATCGAAGGGACGCTGCTGGTCACCAGCTAACTGCTAAGGTAAATGGGACCGGACGGTAGCCACGGGGACCACACACAGGGCTGCATCGCTGCAAAGGCAGTCTAGAAAACTCACTGAACAGGATGGGGGCAGCAACCACGGCAAACCCTGGGGAGGGGGAAGGATCTGATTTCCAGAGTCACCAATTATGCTCAAAATATCCAGTTTTCAATAAAAATTTATGACATTCAAAAAACAACAAAAAAACCCACCCAAATGGGAAAAGTATGGCCCATACAGGAAGAAAGGAAACCGAAAGAAACTTTCCCCGAGGAAGCCTAGCATGCTGGTCTGAAGCTGTATGTACCCCAGAAAAACACGTTTTAAAATCCTCTGCATTCCTGAGGGTGTGGATACACTAAGGAGGCCCTTTTGATGAGGCTACTCAGTGAAGGTGTGGCCCAGTCCTGTCAAGATGGGTCTCAATCCTATCCCTGAGTCCTTTATAAGCAGAATGAAATTCAGACACATGGACAAAGCTATAAGCAGCAACGAGAAGCTGAAATCCAACGGACCCTGGGAGAGAACGGAGAGGCCAGGAGACAGCACCATGTGCTGTGCCGTGGGACAAGCAACCGACCAACAGTCACCAGCAGTCAGCCCCAGAACGCCGGTGTCTTCATGGAGAAAGCACCGCCTTGGCGATGTTTTGATTTGGACTTTCTCTTAGCCTCAAAACTCTAAGCATAAATAAAATAAAATAAATAAAATAAAATGAATAAAATTTAAAAATAAAATTTAAAAATAAAAAATAAAATAAAAACCTGTAAGCAATAAATTCCCATTTTTTAAAAACCCAACCCATTTCATGATATTTGCTTGAGCAGCCTTGGAAACAAAAACACCCAAACACAGAATTTTCTAGACAAAGACTTTAAATCAACTGTCTTAAATATGCTCAAAGAGCTAAAGGAAACGATGGACAAAAAAAACAGGAAACCAATGTCTCGACAAATAGAGAATAATAATAAAAGCATAGAAATTATAAAAATCAACTAAACAGAAATTCTGGAGCTAAAAGTACAACAACTAAAATGAAAAATCCATGACAGGGGTTCAACAACAGATTTAAGCAGACAGAAGAAATAAGCGGTGAACTTTAAGATACATTATCCAATCTGAGGAGAAGAAAGAAAAAACAACGATGAAAAATGAACAGAGCCTAAGAGACCTGTGAAACCTTGTGAGGCGTTCCAACATACACATAATGGGAGTCCCAGAAGGACAGGAGACAGAAAGCGGCAGAAAGGATATCCTTAGAAATAATGGCTGAAAATTTCCCAAATTTGATGAAAGACATGAATCTACACAGACAAGAAGCTCAGTGAACTCCAAGTAGGATAAATTGAGACACATTATAATCAAACTGTCCAAAGACAAAGACAGAGAAAATCTTGAAAGCAGTAAGCAGAAAAAATCTTGACATTTCAAGGGATACTCAATAACGTTAACAGCCAATTTCTCAGTAGAAACCATGAAGCCTAGAGACAATGGAACAGCACATTTAAGGAGCTGAAAGGAAAAAACAAACCTGTCAACCAAGAATTCTATAACTAACAAAACTATCTTCCAAAAAGAAGAATAAAGACATTCCTAGATAAACAAGAGCAGAGGGAGTTCACTGCTAGTAAATCTTCCCTACCAGAAATGCTAAAGGGTGTCCTTCAGGGTAATTGAAAGGACACCAGATGGTAACCTGAAGCCATATGGATAAATAAAAGCCCTGGTAAGAGTAACTACACAACACACTCTTAAACATCCAGTGGATCAAAAAAGAAATCATAAGGGAAATTAGAAACTACCTTGAG